>PVKB01002926.1:9541-44584 GCA_004027205.1 Ctenodactylus gundi
GGGGGGGGGGGGGGGGGGGGGGGGGGAGCAGGTAGGTTACTGTGTGAATTTATTTGCCTCTCTCAGTAATTCACCAGGTTTATTACTGTTTTTGTTGCAACTTTGAAATTAAGGAAACTTGGGCTTAGAAGTGACTTCCCACGATCACATAGAAGTAGAGGGCAAGGACCAAGTTCAAACTGTAGGCCAAGTTCGCATCATAGATGTTAGAACTTGTTACCATGTAGACATGATGCATGGTGACAGAAACCAGATTTGAGGCGTATAACCAGCTTTTAAGATATTTAAAACCCTAGACTTTGGCAGAAATCACACTTAATGTTTGTAAATGTGACCTCAGGGAATCAAATTTGTAATAAGCAGCCTGGAGGAATGGCTCAGCACTTAAAGCACGTGCCTAGCAAGCATTAAGTCAAGCATTAAGTAACCGAGTTCATTTCCCCAGCATCAAGTATGATAGGTGTGGTGGTGCACGCCTGTAATCCCAGCACTCAGGAGGCTGAGATAGGAAGGTTGCTGTGAGTCCAGGGCCAGTGTGGGCTCCCTAGTGAGTTCAGGACCAGCCTGGGCTGCAGAGTGAGACCTCGTCTCAAAAAACAAAAAATTGTAATACGTCCTGTTTAAGATGCTTAGAGTATCGGCTATTACCACATAGGAGATGCTTTCTAGTGCTACGTTCTTTATTTAAGTTCCATGAAAGCTTAGTGAGATCGATGATATCTTTATTTTACAAATAAGTGAATTTGTATATTATATAAAATAAATAGTTTAGACCTGCATTTAGTAAACAGGAGATACTCCTCCTCCCCAGCCTGTTTGACTCCTGCTTTCCTGTGGTTTCATCATAGATTGACGTAGAAGCAATTAATATTCTTTTAACCTTGTTGGAAGTTAACATTTCAATTTTCTAATAAAACAGTAGTATTCATTAGAGAAAAAACTTTAAAAAAGCAAACTGGGAGCTCCAGTTGTGTAGTTGGTTAGCACATGGTACTTGCTTAGAAGCAAACTTAATTAATAACATCATTCTGTAGTATACTACTTCGTGTCTTCTGTTACTTTGAAAATTTGTGTTTGTATAGATGTGTGTATGTATATTAAAGTTACAGTTAAAAATATTTTGTGTACACGTTATACACATAATCATACCTTTTTAGTAGTTAATATTTGGTATAGTATAAAAATACCAAGTCATTAGGAGTTTTACAGAAACATTTATAATAACCACCTAGTATTGTTTGGATGTCCTATAACTTACCTATTTTTATATTTCATATTTTTGGGCATTTATGGTTTGCTCGTCATTTGATTATTCCAGATAACATTGAGATCATCTCTTTTCAAGATACATTTTTATATTTCAGATAAAAATTGACAATGTAGAATTCCTTTGTGTCATTTCACATCAGTTTGAGATATTTCACAGTCTATACTGCCACTTGGTGAGGCCTGTTTCTTCTCTTCACCTAAGCCTGTGGCCTTTGCTCGGCTTTTGAGCTTGAGCAGCTGTGGCTGCACATAAATGCTTTCTCTTTGCATTTTGTCTGCTGTGGAAGTTTTTGAGATAAGTTAGCTGATGGTGGGGCACTTGCCTGCTGTGCATGTGGCTCTGGGTTTGATTCCCTGTGCCAAAACAAACCCTTCCCGAAATGGCAGGTGTTGGAGACAGTTAACAGCACATGAGTAGCCTCCTAATGTTGAAAGATTTTCAGTAAGGTGGAAAAAAAACCAAATTTGACAATTTCAAAACCTTTTTGTTAGGAAATACGTAATAAACAAAATACAACAACAAAACTTGTAAATGCAGATGTAGACTCCAGGGCATTGGGGGAGCTGAAGACCCTAGTAGTGAACTCATCCTTCAGTGGCTCAAGGTGAGGACAGGATGTTTTTTGTCTCCTTAAGAGGGTATAAGGCCAGCTTGGGTTCCATAGTGAGTTCAGGACCAGCCTGGGCTACAGAGCAAGACCCTGTCTCAAAAAAAAAAAAGGAAAAAAAAAAAAAAAACAGAAAATGAATTTTATAGATCAGCCCTAACAAACATGTATATAAAATAGCGAAATAAAATATGAGCAGATGAAATCTTTGTATGAAAGTTTTAAAGTATACATGTCCAAGTTTATAGAAAAGATGTTTTATATTTATGTGATATTTTTCAACTTTCACATATGGAATATGAAAAATTGAAATGGGATTGGAGGAATGGCTCAGCTGTTAAAGCATTTGCCTAGCAAGCACTAACACAAGTGCTAAGTACCTGAGTTCGATTCCCCAGCACCACATAAGCCAGGTGTTGTGGCGCACGCCTATAATTCCAGCACTTGGGAGGCCGAGGCAAGAGGATTGCCTGTATTCTGGCCTCCATAGCGAGTTCAGGACCAGTGTGGGCTACAAAGTGAGACCCTGTCTCAAAAAAAAAAAAAAAAGAAAAAAGAAAAAAATTTGAAGTGCATGAAATCACTTTGTTACAGAAAAACAGTTCTCGATTAAATTCCATATCCAAGCTGGGCGTGGTGGCAACATGCCTGTAATGCCAGCACTTGGAAGGCTGAGGCAGGAAAATTGCTGTGAGTCTGAGGCCAGCCTGGGCTCCATAGTAAGTTCAGGATGGATGGATGGATAGATAGATAGATAGAATTCCATAACCTTTCATTATTAGGCAGCAAACCGTACAAAATTAAATACAGGATGAAGTTCTGAAATTGAAACCTTACCAAAGACCTACAGCAAATACTTTATCTCCTTTAAAATACGAAACAATATAAAAAATTCTGTATCTATTAAGACGTGAGAAAAGGAAGGATTGGGGAGAAAGATAAGAGCCTTTATCAAAAGTATTACGATTTCTACCATAGAAAATTTGAGAGTAACTATAATTTGTTAAAACCAATAAGAAAGATAAATGACCTCCCTCCTTTCCCTCCTTCACACATAGAATTCCATGTTAATGTACCACTGGCAGTTAGAAAGTGAAAATAATTTTCAAGTTTTGAAATTCATGTGTTTAGTATATTCATCTCACCTACTTTGTTTTTTTGTGATATATTCAGAAGTGCTAACCCTTTTGCTGTTACTAGGAGTTACTAAGAAGCAGGAGGCATGTCTATTTTCAAATTTTGTCACTTGCTTGCATTAATAACCGTCATTAATTTTGCCCTGAGATTGCGTCACACTTATTTTATCTCTATATTATCCTTTTCCTCTGGTCTTCTGAGGTACTTTTTCATCTTTTTGTATTTTTTGTGATGACCTTTCTGTAAAAAAGGAGCCTCATTTGCCTAGTGGTGTTTGATTTGAATTTGTTCAGTGTTTCCTCTCAATTAGGTAGTTAATGCAGTTTTTGCCAAGGAATGCTGCACAAGTAATATTGCACCTGTCTCAACTCTTCCGTTCTATTTTGAGGTACAAAATGGAAGCATTGGCATGGTCCAGTCAAGATGATTTAGATGATATTCTTGCCCCAGAAGAGCTTGCAGTGTTAGGGAGGTAGGGCTACCCTGAAAGAGTAGAAAAAAGTACAAGTGCTGCGAGGCATGCCTAGAGAAGCCGTGTGGAATTGTGGTAGAGAAGGTGCGAAGGAGAGCAGATCTGGAGAGCCACTTGTGGTGTGTAGCTACCCTGGGTGACAGGAGAAAGGGATGTTTGCCCAAGTGACATGAAGAGGACAGCTGTGAGATGTCAATAGCCAGAAAGGCAATGAGGAGGGTCCCTGCAGGATCCAGTCTTACAGAGCAAGGCTGTGGGTTTTCATACTGTGTGCTTGTGGCTGCCAGGCAGCTAGTGGCTCCAAGATGATAATTTCAAAATATAATTCTCTTGACTTACCTTAGTAACTGTCCTTATCCTGATTTCCATGTCGTAGTTCTCTTGGCTTTCCAGAGTTAGGATGAGTTCATTAAATTATTTTATGTTAGTTTCTCCAACATTGAACATTTTCCATGTGAAAAGTTTTGAGATATCTGTATGGGGGGTTATTATTGTTTTGTTGTGTTTTTTTTATATATAATACACCCTTTGGGAGGAAATTCTACACAGGTCATTTTCCTTTTTACCTGACTTCCAGGTTTAGTGCTATTACTTTTGTTTTCAGAAAGTAATCTTTAGACTGTTTCAAGTCACTGTGGTTCTGTACACAGCAGTCTCACACACCTGCATGGAATATGTTTTTCCAGCCTGGAGACACCAAAGAAACTTGTTTAAGAGTATTTGGCATTTCTTCTATTTTATAAATCCTGTTTGAGCAGGATAAGATTTCTTGTATCAGATGTAGTCTTAGACTTGGTTTATTTCCTAGTGTAAACAAGAGTACTGTGGACATGACAGTGATTCTGCTGCCTACAGGAATCTTTAAGACTCTGAGAGTCTATTGAGCAGGTTTTCTTGACTCTGTGATTTCTGGAAAACAGAACTGGTGCCACCCTTTCTACCCCATTTTTGTTTTGGAGAGAAACTTTAATGTTCTTTCTGTTCTTTTTAAATCATAGCAGTGGATGTATGGAGTTGTCTCCTAGAAAATAAACCTACATAATCAAACTAACGTTTTTATATGGTGGATAGCCAGCCCACTCTGCCACTTGTGGGAGACTGAGGTTTGGGGAGAGGGTGTCCGATGTGTTTTTAAGGTTTTAACAGAAATATTGTGGCTGGTCCTGTGGCATTGAATCTACTTTATATGGCTTTCCTTAACTAGGAGATGGTGACCTTGAATATGTGGCATTAGAAATCTTTCTGATTAAACTTTAATGAATTTAGCTGCATGAGTCACGTCATAAGGATTTGTCTAGTGGTTTGAACCAGGAGACTTCAAATCAAGGTTTTGGGTGCCCAAGTGTTTGTGGCAGGGTGTTCTTTTAACTTTTGATTTGAACTTGGTTGCCCTATTATTAGAGGTAAATTTTTCAAGCTCGACCTGATTGGGCTAGCATTGCTGTAGAACTCACTAATGGAAGATTTCTGAGTGTCTTCTGTAAGGATGATTAAGCCCTTTGCATAAAATACACTTTTTCTCAGTTCCCCGATTGCAGTGTCATCTACATTATTATTTCTACCTTTATGACAGTGCTGGTCCCTCCTTAGCTTTTCCCAGTTAGTTTTTTCAGCCTTTTTCCAAATGTTCAGGTTTTTCAAAGAGAAATGGTTGGGGCTGGAGATGGTGTTTGGTTGTAGAGCACTTGCCCAGCATGCTCACGGCCCTGGGCTCCGTGCTCAGTATGGGGGTGTGAGGGGGTAGCGTACAGAGTTGCTTCTCGTGAGCAGCTACGTTGATAGTTTTAAATGTGCTGCAGTATTTCTGCTACTTATTCCTAGGTGTAGTCATTTATATCTGTGAGTTTGTTTCTGTTTTGTTTTGGGGATCTTGCTATTTAAACCCAACATTTGTGTTAAAAATGACAAAACAAAACTTGCTGCTGCCACCTTGACAGAGCAGGGCATGAAGTGGAGTGCCCGTCCCTGGCTGGGCTGACCGCCTTCCCTGGTGTTGGCTGTCTCGGTTCCCCTTTTGAAGGCCCCATTTCCCTGCACACTAGCTTGGTGTGCAGAGAGAAGCTGCAGTCTGTTGGCTGGGCTTTATTTACGGAAACAGCAGGGTTGAGATTGATTGCGTTGTGGAGAGGCAGTGTGTGGAGAGGGAGGGTCACAGCACATGCTCAGTGCTGTCAGTGTGAGGGGAAGTTTCTGCGTTCTGCGTGCAGGCTTAGGTCATAGCACAAGCTCAGTGAGAGCTCTGTGAGGTCTCTCTGACTGCATGGGCCTCCATCTTGAGTAGATAGAGTAGGAAAGGGCAGAGTTTTAGCCGAGAGCAAAGGTGCAGGGAGCCGGCTAACCTCACAAGAACCTGTTAGCCATGGATGACCCTCTCGGTCCCTGCAGGTAGGCTCCTCCTGTGGCCGCCCCAGCTTGTGCTGGGCTGCTGCTTGCCCTCTCCTCCCAGGCTGACTGGGAAGCATCTAACATTCCCAGAGCGTGTTCCTAGGAGCCTTTGATGCAGGCTGCTGGCCACGGAGGTGGTGGTGCCGGTGCGTAGCTTGAAATCTGAGCTAAGAATGGGGTATTTCAGGAGACGCACTCAGCACGTGTAGAGTGGGGAGGCATGGTGGGTCCGTCTGCCCAGTCCTCTCCCTCTTCCTTCACCTGTTCCCGTCATGGTGTGATTTTAGCCTGAGTCGTGCGTGGTGCCTATCTTGCAAGTCTTCACAACCTGCAGAGCAAGCCTGCAGGCTTCTTGCTCGTGTGTGGCTGGCAGGGATAACCTGGGTCCCAGAGCATCTCTGTTTGGGTGTTTTAGGAAGGGTGGTAGGTGGGCAGCTATTGGTTGCTTTCAAGGTGGGTGGAACTTGTTTTGATTGAGAGCTTGTTTGCTAGAACAAATTATAATGCTTGTAATATTTTTCTAAAATCTGACAGGCAGGGGATAGTTGTAGATTATGGTTACAGCAGTATCATATTTAAGTGGATTTTGTGAAAAGTTAAAGGTCATGCCGCTGCATCTTTTGGTTCAGAAGGCAGCAATCCCTTCTTCCTTTGGGAGCTTGTGGAAAATTTTTTGGCATTTGTTTAAAATACACACCCACTGACATTTGTGTTAGAGGCTGAGGTTCCAGAGAATGTCTCTCCAGGTTAGAAGAGCAGAGCATTCGTTTTAGATGTTATTTTGTTATGTGACGTGTACATTCTCTAGAAAGGGAGTGAGAAGGGCAGGTGGCACCTGAGAAGGCCAAGGTGCTGACAGGCCACATTTGAGGCCCAGTGCTTGAGGGTAGGAGAGATGTTCGTGTTTCTACCCAGCTGCAGTTGTGCTCTTTGAGCCCCTGTCTGCAGAGAGTCAGGACAGGTGGTGTTCACCCTGGTTACCGCAGGGGCCACTTGAGAGGCAGATTTAGGGCAAGTGCACATCTTACTTAAGCAGAGGCATCAGGTCAGGTGTGTGAGTTACATTAACTTCTTATTTTTCCCTCTTCCCCATTTCTCCTGATGAAGTTTAGAAGAAATTGTGGTGTGACTCCTAAGTACCATGTGCTTGGCAAGGGTTGGAGAAAGCATACCTGGTAGGAGAGTCTGAGAAGAAATTTACTTACTGAGTATTGATACAGAGGAGAAATTAACTGTGTGAGCTCTTTGTTGTGTGGTGCGAGTGTAGAGCTTTGTGGGATCAGCTCTTGTCAGAGAGGCCCCTGATTTTGGTGGAAAGTGGTTAGTAGGCCCAGTGGTGAGGGTGAGTCCTAGTTATGAAAAACCTGCCTGAAATACATTATCTTATAGACTCAATTTTGCGATTGTTACAAAGAAGATAAATTATAAAGGAAAAATTTCAGCTCAGTGCATTTATTGCTGTTTTTAGGATGTGCTTTTCAATACATGCTAGGGGTTTTTCCCCATTATTATTATTGTCATTTGAACATTGCCTTTGGAAGTTTGGGGCAGGTACCACTTTCTGTATTCCATGAAGTATCTTCTTGAACGTGTCTTTCTTACTCTGTGTAGGAGCATCATTTTCTACTTTTCCTTTCTTTTCTTCTCTTTCTCCTTTTTTTTTTTTAAATTACCATTTCTCTAGTCTGGAGGAACTGGCCATTGCAGGCTTCCTAGTCACACACGTATGGGGTCATACAGGACTCACAATACAGATTTGTAATAGAGGCTTGGTGTTGAGAGCCTGGAAGAACACAGATTTTCTGTTGTAGGATCTCTTGCTTCTTCTTTTCTTTTCATTCTTTGAGTCAGGGTATTGCTCCATAGCCCTGGCTGGTCCCAGACTCACTATGGAGCCCAAGCTGGCCTTGAATTCATGGCAGTCCTCCTGCATCAGCCACCCATGTGTTGGGAGAATTACAGGCATGCACCACCATTCCTGGCTTTATTTGGTTGTGGGAAATTGAACTCAGGGCCTTGCACTTGCCAAGGCAAACACTTTAACCACTGTGCCATTTCTCTAGCTCCCTCTCACTTCTTCTTAAGCCTTCTTTATGTTCAGCAAATTTGGCATCCATAGGAACCTGCACACATAGTTGGATCCGCTCTGATTAAGTTCCCCCACTTGCTTGGTTCACCTGGCCATCAAGGAACACAGGCACAGCTGTGAGTCTGGCTATGGTCCTGGGTGCCCTCTGAGGGCAAAAATTTTTCTTTCCTCTCTCTCTCTTTTCCCCTCCCCTCCCTATATTTCACATCCAGTAAAGTTAGTCATCAGAGTTATTTATTGGATGGTATGCCCTTGTCCTGTATTTTTCTGTCTTGGGAAAATACTCTTGGGTTGTAATTTGCTGACTACTACCACCTGCCTCTGGTTCCAGGCCTGGGCCACCCTGCTTATCCTGGGCTGGTGAAGGTGAAGGAACTGCATGTAGAGCTCCTGCTTCTGCTTGGTGAAGATGTCTGGTTGGTTCTGGGTAGGCAGAACTTCCAGAAGATTCAGGTCTGCTTCATTTTGGCTTCTTGTTCCCCTCCTGTGACTCTTTAGAGTGTCAGGAAGTGTGCCACAGTGTAGAAAGTAATGTGTATCAGAATGAATGTGGAAGGTCACAGAATTGTTACCTTGTAGCTTTTCATGTCATTCTAGTGGAATACGGCCTCACACAGCAGTGCTCCTCCCTCTGCAGTCGTTTTGCAGTCTGTCCTTGGTGGAAATTGCAGGTGCACTTTGCTGGGTTACGTTGACACTTGGTTCCTAGCTAAAAAACAGGCCTCTCTTGCCATGTGCTCCACTCTGGTCTCTGTGTTACCTGATTAATGAGGACAGAGGCCAAACCTAAGGCCTGACGTTTACCAGATCGGTGCTCCCCAGTTCCTCTTTGTTCCCAGTCCGTTTTCTTTTCCATTTGCTTTATGGTCATTACTGAATGATGCCATCTCTCCAACCAAAAAGGTGTTCATTTGCTATGAAAAAAGTCTGGCAGGATGAGAGAGAAGATAGGAAGAACTGCCGAAAGGAAGATTTAAAATGATGTGTGCATTCTTGAGTCTGTTGAGTGAACCCAGATCATTAATAATCATCTGTATGAAGCGGTTTCTGATGTGATGAGTCCAGGTACTTGAGTATGTATCTAAAACAACTCTGAAAGAAAATACCTCATATTGTATGCTCTGTGGAGTACTTGGGTCTGAGGTAAAACTGTTCATTTTAATTCAACTGAGATAATTAGAGATCATTTCTAAGTTCTGTAGACGGACTGTAAATCTACTTCTGATTAGTTGATTGCCTTTCCTGTTGGGCTTTGAGCTTTCAGGGCAGGGGTCGTACCTGTTCCAGCCTCCATTCCAGTAGCATGCCTGCCAGGTGCATCTCTGGCATAAATGTATACAATAGGTGACAGACATTTAGCATCAAAGGAAAGGCTGGATTTGGAGCCAGGTAATAGTTAGGTTCTTCCTATTAAGTGATTTTGGACAAGCTGCTTCCCTCCTCCAAGCCCCCTGTTTTCCCGTGAGATATGGCAATAGACATGAAAACAGTATGAAAGTCCTTGGCCCATGAATCCAAAGGCCAAGTCTCCAATCTCTTGGAGGTAAGATCGTGTCAACAGCATCATTATTGTTCGTAGCCAACTTGTTCAGCTAACACGATGTTAGGAAAATTTTTTAAAATTCTTTTTTTTTTTTTTTTTTTTTTTGAGACAGGGTCTAGCTCTGTAGCCTGGACTTGTCCTGAACTCACTGTGTAGGCCAGACTAGACTTGAACTCACAACAGTCCTCTTGCCTCAGCCTCCTGAGTGCTGGGATTACAGGCGGGTGCCACCACATCCAGTTTTTTGTGGTGCTGGGAAATGGAACTTGGCCCCTTAGTCCTTGCTAGGCAAGCGCTTTAACTGCTGTGCCATTGCTCCAGCCCCTGTTAGGTATTGTTTCTAAGAATTAAGGTGATTGCTGTTTAGCTAACACTTAACTCATCTTCTTTCTAATTCTTCTTCTTTTTTTGGTGTTTTTCTTTGTACTTCTTGAAATATTATTTTTAATAAAAAGCTTTATAGCCATGCCTCACACCCTTTTGTGGTTCAGCGTGGTGCCTGTCTCCTTAGTCCTTTGTCCAGTGGCTCAGTTCATGTCGGTGCCTGGCTGCCTCTTCTGCCTTCCGTTCCCATGGCAGTACCGTGAAGAGGAGCAGAGGAGCGAGGCAGCTGTATACTTTTTTTTACAGCATTTCAGAGTCTTCACAGTGGGAACAGAGAGACCTTGACATGTGTATTGGGGACATGCTTACCAGTCTGAAGCCCACTTTTCTGGAGATACTCTTATTCGGGTTTATTATGTAGTTTGATTTCAGTGCCCAGAAAGCCAGCAGCATCTGTGGTTAGGGGTCAGCCTAGTCTTGAAAGACGATTGCTTTAAAGACTATTCCCAGTCGCATTCGGATTTTGTTTTAAAGACTTGTTTACTGAAGCCTACCTGGTATTTGCATACATACTTTTTTTTTAAAGCTGTGGTCCTTAAGACCTTTTCCACTTTAACAGCAGGTGCTGAAAGCCCCTGAGGAGGAGGAGGAGGAGAAGGAGGAGGAGGAGGAGGAGGAGGAGCCTGAGATAAGATGGATTGATAGGTTGATGCCAACTCCACTGGATCATACTGCAAAGTGGTGCAGAGCTAAGGCAGATAAAACAGATAAGACAACCAGGCCATTATAGCACTTTGAAAGTAGATCTCCCATGCATTGTTAAATTTCATTTAGAACAATGTTCTCCGGAGTGTGGAGGCCGTGTACTAGTGGCACGGGCATTTTAGTCGTGCTTAGTACCTACTTCTTAGGGGCAGACTCTGCATTATGTTTAGGAAGGGCTTCAGAGAGCTGCTTCTGTGACTTAGAGTCCTCTTCTGTAATTAACTCAGTGTGACCTCTCAAAAGAGTGCTCTTAATTCCCCCGGCCTTGGTACCTTCTTACTATTAAGCTATCAGATTGGATTAGATAGCCTTTCAGAAACCTTCCATGAGAGAAAACTTAGAATATTAGGATTTCTGGTTTTGGGCAGGTAACCTGTGTTGTATTTGTGTTTGTGTGTGAGTTGGGCCATTTATCTTTTTAAAGTATCACTGACTCTCATGTCCGTGTTACCAAGCCTGTTTTAGATTAATTGTGGGGGAGGACTGGCCTTCTCTCTCAAGTGGCTCAACTCTTCGCTTTGCAGCAGTGCCCTTTTTTTCTCTCTATGGCTAAATAATAGTTGGGTTCGAATATCAGAGTCATTTGTTTATTTAGAGTATATTTATAAGAGCCACTGTAATCTTGGGAATAGCAGTGAGCCAAAACAGACTTGGTTCCCACCTTCCTGGTACTTTTGATCTTCCAGGGCAAGTCAGCCTTTGGAAGATACAGGTGCACAAGATAGTGCTAGTGCAGAGAGGTAGAGGGTGCCGTGAAGATTCACCACAGGGGAGTCAGCTCCCTCCCGCCTGCCACTGGCCTGTAAGCTGGAACAGCAGTGACTTCTGCGCAGCAGGTGCTGTGCCTGCTTCTTTCCATAGATCATTGTCTATTTTTGTAGCAACCTTGCCCAGTAGCCATTAGAACCTTCGCTGTATACATGAGAAAACTGAGGGCTCTGCATCATTGGATTGTGTCCTCAAGCTCACCCTTGGAGTTCACAGAACCTTTTACTGAAAGTGAGTTTGACTCTGAAATCTGTGCCCTGTCCTTGCACCTGAGTATCTGGACACAGACATTTGTTTGTAAGAACTCAGTCAGGGGTGAGGTACCTGTGTCACGTGGCACCGTAATAGCATTCTTAAAGTGCAACAGTTTTATTCAGGTTAGGGAAATTTTTATTGATCTTGGCATCAGTGGGGTGTATCATGGAAGAGAATACAAGGTCTTCATGGATTTTCAAAGCTATTTTGTCAGACTGTAAAGATATTTTGGACTTGCTGAAGGCAGCTCAGAAGTATGTGTTTCTGCTAGAGAAAATGAGAAAGTACCCCAGCAAATTGTCCTGGTCCCCTCCTTTTCATCCACATTTTCCTGCCTGCCCCACAAGCATAAAGAAGAAGTGATTCTGATAAATTGCCTTTTGGTTTTGGTAAAATAACGCTGTGTTTTGTTTGGACCTTGAAGCTCTCTCTGTGGCCGTTTTCTAACTGGGCTAGTAAGCAGAGCTTCTTTTTCTTCTTTCTGTTGATGCCATGTCTTCTTGCTCAGCCCTGCGCCTTATGGAAAAGCTCTGCATTGTCTGCTACCTGATATTTACAGTCTGAAGACTTACAGCAGGGAGGACAGCTCCGTGATCTCTCATTCGCAGGTGGCACCAAGCCTTGGAATAGGAGGAGTCTTCTGACTCGAGAGCTGTCGTGGGGAGCCAGGCTGGCCTCCTGCAAAGGGCCTCTAGTCAGCCCTGCCAGCTCCTGCCTTGGCTGCGTCTGGAGGCAGTCTCATGGCGTCTCCTCAGATTCCTGCCTTTGCCCTTCCTCTTGCTTCTGGGCTCAAGTCCTCGTGCCGGGTGTCATTGTGTAGAGATACTTATTTGGGCTTCTGGAGTGAATATCCAGACTGCTGGATCCCTGCACCTTCCCTGTTCTTTGGGATGAGGGAGAGCTCGCACTGCATTCCCGAGCGAGCCCCTGGGTCGGGGTGGCTCCTGTGCCCAGCTGCCTTGCTTCTCAGGCAAGCCCACATCCGCCACTGGCCTTCTTGCCTTTGCAAGGATGCCGCTCCCTTTTTGATATTCAGTTGCAGGCTCCCTGTTCTTTCTGTCCATTCCCTGTTTACTTCTTAGACTAAAATGTTGCCATGGTAACAAGTTACTTTTCAAAGGGAACATCTTGTCATTTTATTTAATCCACTGCAGCTGAAGAGGACTGAAATATTAAGTTGTAGTTGCTATGGATACTGCTTTGTTACATTGGTTTCTTTTGTATCAGATTTCATACACAATAGATTTTTTTTTTACTCAAAAAATAAACACACTGACTTACCATTGTTGCAGTTTGGCTTCTGAAACTTTTTTCATGTTACAAAATGAAGATTTGTAAAATAATGGAGATTGAGCCTAAGCTGTTTTGAGAAACATGGATTGTTTACATTAATTACACATAGGAAACTCCCTCCTTTTGCCGGTGGTGGGGGTTGGTTGCATTCTTAGTTCTTTCTTGTAGTAGAAAGGGTGGTCGCGGGAAGACTCCAGAGTGCCGGCCCGTGGCAGAGGTCCTCAGGATATACAGGGAGAAGGGGCGTATGGAGCTTGGAGTCGACTCCTGGAGTGTCAGCCCAGGAGTGGTGGCACTGTCCTCGGTGGCGTATTCAGTCCTTTATGGTAGATTCATTTGGGGGATCTCTGTGTCATTTTCTCTGGTTTGCCCACCTGGTGTTCTTGCCCATTGCCAGTCTGTCTTCCTTTGGCTTTTTAGAAACTTTCAGTTTTTGCATTCACAGGAAGTTGGAAGTATTACACAGTAACCCTATGTTATGTAACTGTAGAATAGTTTCACAGCAGGAAGTTGGTACTAGTACTTGGGGTACATACAATCCTGTGCCATTTTGTCCGGTATGGCTTCATGCCACAGCCTCCACAGTCAGGAGATACCACTAGGATCACAAGCTCCTGCTCAGCTCAGTGTGAAGGCCCTGAATTCAACCCTTAACTACCAAAAACAAAGAGTCTACTTATCACTCGTTTTGCTACCTTGAGTATCAGTCCCAGGGCTTTGGATGTGCTAGATTGGATTTCCACTTCTCTATAAATCACTTACCTTGCAATACCTGCTAATAATAATGTTCTGTATATAAGTTAATTGCTTTATTAGCATTATGATGAACTTTTTTTTTTTAATCTATGGAGTGGAGATGCTGCCTTTCGACAGGGTTGTTGTGGGAATTAAGAAATAATGTATGTTTGGCATGTAAAGTACTTACTGAATTTGAGGCAAAGCCCTGGTGTACATGCTGTGGATGAAGGGGGATCCTGGGGTGGGGCTGGTCTCTTTGGTTTCTTGCCTTATACATCAGCATCCTTCGTGGGATTATACACTCTTTGGCCTGGAGTTTCCTTCTCCAGTGGGTAACCAGGCAGACTTTTTGCCCCTTTGTGTGTTGTTAATTACACAACAGTGTGCTCATAAGCAGAAACCTTGTTAATTTTGAACACAATGTTAAATGAGATCTGAGTTTCTGTGAATATCAGTACTAATGTCTTTGCTAGTATCAAAACATGCATTAAATGAATAAACACCTAAAAATGAGAAAATAGCTAGAGCGCCTGGGGAGATGGGAAGAGCTCTTTCGGTGCTACTATTGGGACCAGTCAGAAAGGCCTGGGGGCACAGGGCTTCCAAGGATTCCTCAGGTCCATGATAGGTCATAGCTTTCATTTTTACCAAATCCCAGCCCTTGGCTTCTTGGCTTTTGAATACTGTGTCTGACAGAACGGGAAGGGGTTTGTAAAAGTACCACGGTACACCAGAGAGCCTAGGCCATCTTGAGGAGAAGCCACGTGGGACTGAGTCAGCCATCCTCCTTGGAGCCCCTATTTTCATAGAGCGCCATTTCTGTGTGATCAGACAAGGGACAGGCACACTTTGGTGATGTCTACTTGTGCATTTGCAGACATTTTCTTGCCAGTGGATGAAGGGAGCCCATCAACTTAAGGGAAACAACCGACAGTATTCACCAGTAATAAGATACAAATGATGAAGTAAAGACTTACACATTTTAAAGACTTTTCCTCACCACTGTGATCCTGACAGCTACTCTGTGTTTGAACATTTTTCTTATTAGAAGGATGGTGATACTGAAGAGTTTTTAAAAATTCTGTACAATGAGCTGTGCCAGTATTTGAAAGATCTGTGACCCTCTGTAAAACAGTATTTCCTGTGTGATCGATGCATGGTATTACAAAACTATGTTTGCATAGAACATCCATCCACACAGACCATAGAGTTGTTAGAGACTCTAAAAGAGTCTAAAAGATTATTAAGACTCACATTCTTCACAAACCTCTAAGAAATGATCTCTTGCCGAGTGTTGGTGTTGTAGTAGAAAGGTTGCTAGCTGTTCTCCCTTTCTTCAGTTACCACAAGTTAAAGCCCAGCCTGGGCAACACAGTGGCTGAGGATGTTGTTCAGTGTGAAGGCTGTGGGCTCCATCTCTAGTGCCATAGAAAAGATTGTTGTATTCTTTGCTATTAAACCTTAGTATTTAAAAGTTACATGTACTTTAAGAATACTTTTGTGGTAAAGACTGGTTTTTGAATAAATTTTAAAGAAAGCTCATCATCTTGTTTTATGATTTATAACCTACTACTCTGTTCATACCCTTCCTTGATATAAACTTTTTTTGTTGTTGTTGTTGAGACAGGGTCTCACTATGTAGTCCTGGCTGGTCCTAAACTCACTGTGTAGCCCAGGGTGGCCTAGAACTCATGGTAGTCCTCCTGCCTCAGCCTCCCCAGTGCCAGAATTGTACCACCATGCTGCGTACCTCTGATAGAAACTTACATGGACAATTTTCAGTTTAGGCTTTTAAGACATCCTTATACATCTTGTGGGGGAGGAAGGTAGTCTCACTTGTGTCATTGGTGTTTTTATTAAGTCTTTGTTTCCTCTTAATAGAACTAAGTGGGATGTTGTGGTTGTATTTGATGTATTTGAGGGATTATTGTATTTTTGTAGCACATTATTTTGACATATGTAGCAGTGAGCCATCATTTGAGAACTCTGAAATCACATAGGCCTCCAAGAATCTGAGGGCTGTGCTTTAGGTACATGTCACTGGGAGTGGTGTAGGTTGTGGCTGATGCTTTCTGTAGCGGATCATTTAGGCTTCATCTACTTGTAGACAGGGAAGCATTTGGAAAGGTTTTGGAAATAAAGGCCGGAACTCTGGGCTGCTTGTTTTGCCTACAGCTAGTTAGGAAACAGAAATGGACCTGTTGGGAGACAGTGGTTAACATCAACTGCTTGGTTTTTGGAATGTCTGCGTGGTTAATAGAGTCACCTGGCCAGTTTTCTTCACCTGTGCTGCTCCTGAAGTGGAACCTTCGAATTCCTCACGGAACCTACCAGAACAATCTATTTTCAAAGTGCCATTTCTCTTCTAAGAAAGGGACGTGGCTAGCATAATGAAGATCTCCCTCTGTTGCCTCTCACCCACCTGCCACCTCAGCCTGCTCTGCTTTCTGCTTGGAAAGTCTTCCTGTGGCCGGCCATTGGTCCCTGTCTGCTTCTGGGCGCTCTTTGGAACTTGGCCACCTCAGGGCTAGTCTCTACGTAAAACCTGCGTTGTTTCCAAAATTTCCTAGGGTATTTTTGTACTGTTTCTGCTGAAATAACTTTTTAGGAGTATAGTCATGGTGCCTCCTTACTGGTATTTTGAGGTGGATACACCACCTCAGCCACGTGGCTTGTGAGATTCTTAAGGACTGGACCACTTGTCTTCAATCCCTAGCAATGGAAAACCAAACCAAATCTGTGTGTCTCTTTAAGGGAACCTAGATGGTTTGTATTTGAAGCAAGGGAGTCTTCAAAGGCTAAAAGTAGGCTGAGGATCGTGGGGAGCTTTTTTACCTCACAGACCTGCTGGGTATATTCTCTTACTTCCTTTTTCTTATCTGTTTACATTTGAGTTTATTAATAACACTTTTTCTCATTATCCTGTATAAAGAATTATAAAGGTAGGTTGTCATCCCCAGCAACACTGCAAAAAATAAATTTTTATCAGATGCCATCTATTTACTATCTTGGAATTGTTATTGGGTCTATTGTCTGTCCATCCTTTCTCCCCATGAGAATATAAGTTCTAAGAAAGCAAAGACACTGGTTTTTTGTCTGCTAATGTTTCCCTTATGTCCCATGCAGTAGGTAATAAATAAATATGTTTTTGAATAGATGGATTATTGACAAATGACACAATGTGTGTCCTAGGAAACCTAAGTTAGCTCATTGGTCTCTAGCCCCTATGCTGCAGATCAGCAGGGTCAGATGAGCCTTGAGCTGGAGGTGAGCATCGAGTGAAGCCCTGCCTCCTGTCAGCATGCTCCTATTAGGTTCTAATGCCGCTACATATTGACAGGAGGTGGAGCTCCACCCCCCACCCGTCGCCACCTGTTGCTGTTTCCATTTCAAACTCATCCTTCAACACCCTACTGCAGAACAAGCAGCTCCCCTCTCTGCCTTTCCTGGGAGTATGGCCATCAACTAAACCAGTCCCCAGTGTCAGAAAGATTGAGGATCTTTGAGTTACTTGTTTTAATCTAATGTGTTCATGGCTGAGTACCTGAAAATCCTGTGGAAAGAAGGAAGAGATGTCCACTGGCATGGCAGTGTAGGAGGGGCCCAGTCCGTGTCAGGACAGGGTTGTAGCACAGGAAGAGATAGGGTGGAACCGCAGGTCCAGGAACTGCATCAGGTGGCTGCCTGGAAGGGACAGTGTGGTAGATGTGGAGAAGCGGTGACGAGCAAGTGTGGGGCAACATAATACACAGGGCAAAGTTAATTCTGTTATCCCTCATTTATTTGAAGTGAATTATCATCCTTGAAAATATGTGATTATTTATGTCAAAATTATGTGTGGTAACCTCATCTGTTCTTTTCATGACAGGAGGCTGAACAGCACACAGGGGGAGATTCGTGTGGGTCCTAGCCATCAGGTAAATCTTAGAAGCTTCTTCAATATATTATTTTATGTTTCTATAGGCTCTTTATTTTGTTGAGCTGCATTTTAGAACTGTTGCCATTGCTATATGGAGTTTTATAGAGTTGCCATTTTCCCCTTTCACATCTCCACATACTTTTAAAAAATTTTAAAAATATATAAAATTTACCATCCTAAGAGTTTTTAAATGTCCAGTCCAGTGACATTAAGCTGTGCAGCCATCACCACTCCCACCTCCAGAACTTTTCTAGCCGTTATTACATAGTGCCTCCCTTTTTCCCTGTCCCTAGTCTCCTTGGGGTTGGTTCCCCTGTCCTAGCCCAATTTCCTGTGTTTCTTTTCTCTGTGTGCTTGGCTCTTCTGCTTCCTATGCATGGAATCACACACCTGTTTCAGAGTGACTGGTTTCACTGAGCATGGCGCCCTCAGGTTTAGCCTAGTTGTGGCATGCAGCAGCAGAGAACCTTCCTATTTAAGATGTAGCAGTCATTGTAGTATTTGTGACAGCTTGTTTTTCCATCTACCCACTGATAACATTTTGTTATCCCATATATTTATTGAACAGATTTTTTTAGGCTGAAGATGCAGCTCAGTGTTAGATTGATAGATTGCTTATATCGCATCTGTGAAGCCTTGGATTCAAGCCCCAGCACTGAAGAGAAAAAAATACATTTAAAAATAGCTGGGTGGTGGTCGTTGTTGTTTGTTTGTTTTCTTTTGTTTTTAAAGAGCCAAAATGGTTAGTTCTTACCATTTGGAAACCCATCATGGCATGCCCTCTGTCCTCTCATGTTTTACTCAGCTTCCTGGGATGTCTCCACTTTTGATCCTGGTGTCAGTTAGGAGGCCCAGATTGGCAGGGTTCTGGCTCAGTGTGCCCCATCACCTCCTCTGCACCAGGGCACTGTGGCTGGCCACCTGGGTTCTGCTGGGCTTGCCGGGCTAGCCAGAGGTCCTCTGGGTACTTGCCTATGCTCCCTGGTGTAGCTTCCTCCTCATCCTTCCAGCTGCTGTCCCTGATGCTGAGAAGCACCTTGTGCCTTCACGTTCTGTGTCGGCATTTGGGCGTTGTTGTACAACTGTGATGTGATTCTAAAATGATCACATTTATCCTTGCTCTAATGCACATAAGATAAGCAGATTTTCAGTAAACGAAGTACAGTAAATTTTGAGAGTTAGATCCTTCCTCGTTTCCCCTTTGGAGTCATGGCTGTTTCCCCTGAGTGTCACCAGTTGTCCCCCCCACTCCCTTCCATGTGGCATCTATCCATTTCTAAACCCAGAGGGAAATGAGTTTGATTTGATGGGAATGGGCCATCCTTTGAGGTGAAATGGATGCTGGGGACTCAGCAGCTGTGACTGTTGTTGTGAATGTGTCAGATACACACAGGAATGATCCTTATTTTGAGGATAGAAGTGATTGGATGCCTCCTATTTCATTGTTCTTATTTAGATTTTTTGAACATTTTAATGCCATTTATTTATTTATTTGTCTATTTGTTTATTTAGTAGTACTGGGGATTAAACTCAGGGCTGTTGCATTGAGCTACATCCTAAACCAGTTTTTTACTTTGGATTTTGAGACAATGTCTCAGCAAGTCACTGGGCTCCCCAGGCTGGATTTGAGCTTGTGATCTTTCTGGCTCAGCCTGCCCAAGCACAAGGATTACAGCCTGTGCTGCTGGGTCTAGTAGCCACTCACAGTTTTGAGGAACCTAGTTCACCTGTGTCGTGAGAGAAAAATTTTTAAATGAAGGTACATGAAAATCAAAACACATATTATCAGGAATGTATGATTTCTAGAAGATATTTCTCACCTCAGAAATGCAATTTAACTGATAAAGGCAGAAAGACTCTACAGCGGCCCCTCTTTGATGGTGTGGAGCCTTCTTGTGCTGGTCTCAAGTTGCTGCTGAGCACCACCTGCGAGTTGTTTTTAGCCTGGCCCGTAATTGCCTGATAGCCCCTCAGCTGCGCATTCCTTTGCTCTGGATTCTCTTGCTTTTGTGTTTCCAGATCCCATTTCTCTCTTGTGCTGCTAGAGCCCCAGGATCTTCTGTGTTATGGATTTGCTTAAATTTTAAAGATGCCCAGATTCTGTTTTTGGGTACTTGCCTTTAAGATCAGATGCTTAGTCTGTATCAGACCTTAGGTGCAATCTGGGTGCTCTACCTTCACAAAGGTGTGATTTGGACCGCTCCAAATAACAGGACTTTTTAATGAATTGGTGATATCTACCTTCTTAGAAATTTTAACTTTTTATTAGGGAAGATACTAATATAACTAAAACTAGGAAAGAATAATAAAGCCTTTCTTGTCAATGCTTAGCTTTCACATATCAAGTCACAGTTGTTTCATTTATTTTCTCTTATACCCTTTCCTACCATTATTTTGAAATGAGCTACAAATACTTAATTTAAATTGCAGGTATTCCAAAGAGAAGGGTTTTTGTCTTCCTTCCTTCCTTCCTTCCTTCCTTCCTTTCTTTCTTCTTCTTCTTTCTTCTTTCTTCTTTTGAGACAGGGTTTTGCTCTGTAGCCCAGACTGGTCCTGAACTCACTATAGAACCCAGTCTGACCTCAGACTCATGACAGTCCTCCTGCCTCAGACTCCTGAATGCTGGGATTACAGGCATTCGCCACCACACCCAGTTTATGTGATGCAGAGGAATTGATCTTGGGTACTTAGCACTTGTGTTTTAACCACTGAGCCATTCCTCCAGCCGGAGAAGGGCTTTCTTTTAAAAGACACAATTACAGTATATCACACCAAGTAAAATTTTGCCATTTCTTTATATTCCAGTGTCTCCTGTGTCCAAATTTCCCTGGTTCTTTTTATCTTTTTTAATAGTTCAAATTTGAATCTAAGAGCTGTTTATTGCCGTTCCTGATAAATCTCTTGCAGTTTGCAGGCCTCTCCCACCGTTCCTTTTCCTCGGCCTGTGTGCATGGGAGAAGCTGAGTGTGGGGTCCTGCCAGACGCCCCACAGGCTAGGTTGGGCAGCTTGTTGCTTGTGGGCTGGTAAAGGGTAGGCAGTTTCAGGGAATGTGCATGAACCCGGGGCTTTGTAGCTAGGCAAAAGCCTTACCAGTCAACTGCCTCACCCCCAGACTTTTAGGTTGGGCTCCCCCAAACTAAGGAGATACAAGGATAAGGTCTCCCCAAGTTGCCAGGCTGGTGTCAAACTTGGGACCCTCCTGCCTCGGTCTCTCTCTCTCTATTTTTGGGCGGTGGTTTCTTGTCTCCTTTTTGATTTTTCTTTATTCTACGCCTCAGCCTCCTGAGAAGCTGGGGTTACAGTTGTATGTACACCACTGTACATGGCTGAGTGCGTCGTTACTGCTGTTAATTGACCTTCCCCCCTTTCCCCTCCCCACCCCTCTGTTACCTCTCCTCCTCCCTGTTGCCCCCATTCCCTTCCCCGCCTCCCTTTCCCTCCTTTCTTCTTCCTTACTCTTCCTCTCTTCCTCTCTGTCCTTGCCTTCTCTTCCCCTGTCTCTTTCTTCCCCTTAGACTGGACTAGAGTTTGGGGCTCAAGGTATCATCCAGCCTTAAACTCCAGAGGTGCTCCAGTACAGGCATTTCGTTAAATATAGACGTTTACTCACAGGGATTGTGTACTCTGCTTCTTAAGAGGGATGCTTCCTAGGTGGTGGTTTGATGCCCCCCAGGAGGTGCTAGTCTCTTTTCATGATAATTAACAACCTTGATTATTTTTTAGCTTTATCATTTTATTAGGGATTTCAAAATAGTGAGCAGTAGTCATACTGTCAACCCCTCATCCCTTCACTGGGCAAATGAAACTTCTTAGCTAGTAGTTGGTTTTCTGATTCACATAGGAAAGGCAAGATAGATGCTTCCTATCCATTTTGAAAATATAGAATTGGTTCCACAAGATATTCCTGTAGCCACCAGTGGATTTAAAGTTTTAGATTATTTTTAATCATTTTTTTAATGGTTCAGTGTTCCATTTGGGGCTGGTGTGAGTGTTTCCCGCTGTCTGTATTCTTTCGACTTAGTCCTGGTGGTCTTTGCTGGGTCCTTTTATGGGACGATGAGAGTTGAGTGTCTTGCCTTAGGTGTCTGTCTACTTGTGTGCAGCTGAGCTTACCCTTCTCCCAGAGAAGCCCCTGTGTGCTTATAGGAAGTGGAAGTTGGAGCCTGGTTAATATTCCTGGGCCATTCCAGTCAAAAGAAATGGGAACTATATACCTTTTTCTTCTTAAAGGTAAATACATTGTGAATTCATACTGATAGTTCTAATTCAGATGCAAATTTTTATCTGTCATTTATATTAATCCTATTGTTTTTTCACTTACATTTGTATTCCTCTCATGCATTTTTAATTTTTTCTCACTATTTTTATTAATATACATGTGCAATGCATCATGTTTATAATGATCTTGAGTATTTCATGCACATATATATCATATCAACTTTACAATCCTTCCCATTTTTGACCCTCCTATACCTACCCATTCCTTCCCCCCAACTGTGGCTATCACATCATGAAGTTCTATAGAATGTCTGTGTTCTGGGTTTCACAAGTCAGAGAGACTATACAGTACTTAACATATTTAATCTTCTGCATCTAAATCATTTCTCTTAAGTCACCACTCTTTAGCTCAGCTTCCTATTCCTTGGATGGATCACAGTGGTCAAATCGTGGTGCCTCTTCTCCGAGCCCAGCCGATCCCTTTATTGGGATATTTGCCAAAAGCTCTTTTCTTTTTTTTCTATATTTTGCTATATCTTTGTTGTTATTCTTAGACCTGGCTTTACCCACCAGTCCACATTAGAAAATAACTACAAGCATGTAATTCAAAAGACTAGTAAATATGACAAGGAAAAAGAAAAGTTAAATTTCAAGTGCCTTAGCTGAATACTGAAAGGTACATGTTTGTGCATTCAAAAGGTTGTCTTCACATCAGACAGTTCTTAGGATAAGCTTACATGAAAGACTTAAGTGAATTGTTACAATAATCAAACTTAAAAGTATATCACATTGCTACATTCAATGAACTTAAATCTACATCACATAAGTGTACTTAAAGTAACACATATGAGGGCAAATTAGGTTATTTCAGAATTTTTTTAACTTTCATGACTTATTTACTCACATTTCACTGATTATTAATGTTTGGCTAGATTTGGTTTATAATTTTGTCTTCCTGTCCATCCATATATTCATACATATGTATTTTTAAAAGATTTTATGTCAGTTCTCCATGTGCATGTAATCTGTTTTGCACACTACTATACTATTAATGATGTGGGGAAATTTCACAGACTTTATAGAACAGCTGGTACTGTTTTAGAAGTATATCAATCAAATGATTTAAATACCAATCTAATTTTTTATTACATTTTCTCTTTAGATGTTATCTTCCTCCAAGTTATTTTGGTGCTGCTTATCTTTCTGCCTCTCTCAAAGAGGTTAAATTCAACACCAAAAAAGTGAATTGCTACATTAAACAAGCTTAAGACTTTATCAATTTGCTACATATTGCACTTAAATCTGTATCACATAAGTATACTACAGTTAAAGTGATAGTTATGCTTAACTGTTTCAGATTTTTTAACTTTCATATATTGTTTACTCATATTTCACTAATTATTAACATTTTGCTCATTTGGTTTATCTTTTTACCTATCAGTTCATCCCTGATTTCCTGCATAGCCTTACTTTTTTTTCTCAGCTCATTCTCCTCTAGCTGTTGTCTCTTTTTCTCTGGGGTCATTGTTGTCCTTGGCCTCCCTTTCATTTTCTAAGTTTCCTGTAAGTATTCTCTGCAGTGCTGGCTTAGTGGCTGCAAGTTTCTTTAAGCTTTCTATATCATGCAAAGTTTTAATTTCTCCCTCTAATTTAAAAGATAATTTTGCTATCTTTGCAGTCTTGGTTGGCATTTATGTTCTCTTAGTGCTTGGATGACATTGCTCCATGATCTCCTGGCTTTTAGAGTCGAGGTTGAGAAGCCTGCAGTTATCCTGATGGGCTTATCTTTGTAGGTCACCTTCTGTTTTTCTCTTACCGCTTTTAGTCTTTTCTCTTTGTGTTGGGTTTCTACTATTTTAATTATGATGTGTTGTGAGGAGGATCTCTTCTGATCAAAGTTGTTAGGTGTTCTATACACCTGCCGTAGTTCCGTGTTCGTTTCTTTTCTTAGAATTGGGAAATTTTCTTCCGTAATTTCATTGAACATGACCTTTAAGCCTTTTGTTTTGTCCTCAGTCTTTTCCTGGGCTCTCATAATTCTGAGGTTGTTTCTCTTTGAATGATCTATCAGCCGTTGTAATGATTTGCTTTCTTTTGTTTTACTTTGTGTTCTTCACAGCCTGTGTGTTGCAGCTCAATCATTTTATCTTCTAGTTCTGACATTGTATTCTGAAAATGTTCGAAGTGGTTGTTTACTATTTCCTGTGTGTTTTTCACTTCCTGAATATCTGCATTCAGTTTTTTTATATCTCTGTTGTGTTCTTCTCTAATTTCTTGTATTGCCTTCATTATCTTCTGGTTTATATCTTCTTTGTTCTCCTTTAATTTCTTTTCAATGTTTGCTGTTAGGTTAGCTATGTCCTGGTGTATCTCTTGAATTATCTGTTTCATTTCCTGTTTTAATTCAAAGTATTTCTGGGCCTGGAAATAATCATCTTTTTTTTTTTTTCATCTTTGGATTCTGCTATTTCAGGATCCCTGGTATCATTTTCTGGGGTGTCATTCTTTTTGTAGGAGATATATTATCAAGTTTCCTCATGGTTCTGCTGTCTCTGGCTGTCTGTCTTTGGTGCACAAGAGAAAAGAGTTTGGCAAAGGACCAGTCCTAGATGCCTCTGGACATCTCTGGTCCAGGGGATGGACGGGGAGGCGGGGGATGGAATTCCCGGTCCTGCCTGCCTCTGAAAGCCTCTCGGGTCTGGGATTGATGGGGCAATGGAATTCCTGGAAGCCTCTGGAAGCCTCTGGCATGTGGAACAGATGGGGCCATGGAATTCCCAGTCCTAGATGCCTCTGGTGCACAGGGTAGAGGTGACCTGGAAGCCTCCAGTGGCATGTGGGAGGAACGGGGTTATGGTCTCCATTTTGAGGTGTCTTGTTCTCTTCTGGCCCCCTCACCAAAGCTCTCCCGCCTGTCCTGGCTTCCCTTCTCTACGGTGGGGCTCTCCACCCTCAGGGTGCACCCACTAAACTGAGCCATTTAGGGGATCAGCAGTCTTCCCCCCCCACCCCTTTTCTCCTCTTTTTGCCTCTTGTGCCAGTTTCTTCCTAGGTACTGTTTAAGGGTAACCCCCAAAGCCCTGATGTGCTCTGATCTGGGCTCCCAAGGCCTTTTCTATGGGGAGCACACTGCGTTTTTTTATATACACACCTGTGGGTTTGTTTTTCAGAGGCTGGGGCCACCAGCTGCTGACAATTCCCACTTCTGGATCCATGCTGACCTCAGATTAAGGTTCTGGCTCCAGGCTTTCCTTTGTGTGTGGTCTGTGAATGCTGGCAGCTCAGGGCCACGCTGAATCAGTTGCTGTTTTCCTACATTTCCAATATGACTTCAGGATTTCTGACCTTCCTGCGGCCTCCTGTCTGTTGTTGGGGTGGTCCTTTCTCTCCCAGCTCCGCCAGATGTCCTGGGCCCATGTGGGCTTTCCTCTGTCTGCAGTTGCCTGCGACTCCAGCTGTTTGCGGTGCCTTCCTGGGCTGCTGGGATTTTTTTCCTTCTCTTTTGATGTTCCTTCAGAATTTCTGACCTTCCCTTGGCTTCCTTTCAGTTGTTCGGATGCTCCTCTCTTTCCTAGCTACATTGAACATGCATTTTCTAACTGAATTCTCAACTTTTTAAGAGGGTCGATGAGGAGACATTGTGTAGCTTTGTTACTCAGCCGCCATCTTGACTGGAAGTCTCTCATGTGTTTTTTGTAGTTTTAAACATACTTACTGAAAAGTTAAACTGTTTTAGGAAAGGAGAAGTGAGGATGAAAAGGAGGACGGGAGGGGCTTTTCATAGTTTTTCATAGTTTTAGTTTTTAAAATACTTATATTTTAGGAAGAATATAAACTGTATTTTAGAAATTAATTTTTTGTACTAGAAATTGAACCCAGGGCTATTGTACTAAAGTAAATTCCCACGCCCACTGTACCTTTTTGAAAAATTTCAGTGATGGCCTTGAGTTTGATTCTCTAGCACCACATAAGCTAGGTGCAGTGGTACCCTGTAATCTCAGCACTTGGAAGGCTGAGACAGGAGGATTGCTATGAGTTTGAGGCTAGCCTGGGCCAGATCAAGACCCTTTCTCAAAATAAAAATAATTATTTAGAGATAAGTTCTCACAAAGTTGTTAAATGGTCCACGTTGGACTCAAGATGGTGATCTTCCTGCCTTGGTCTTCCAGAACTGGAACTATAGGCCTGTGCCATCATGCCCAGATAATTTACAGTTTTTATTGATATATTTCTCTCATGTCTTAAATTTCAGTTTTAATAATGCCAATATAATTATTTGCTTTTATTCTATTACATATAATATGTAATGTTATGTCTAAAAACAGCTTACCATAATAGTAATAACACTGCTACAAACAATACAAGGGGTGTGTGTGTTGGTGTGTGTGTACTGTAATCAAAAGGGAAAGTTTTGTTCATTGGTCCTAAGGATTGAAGCTGGGGGCATTGTATGTGAGCCACTGAGTTACACCTCAGCCCACTGTGAAGCAGTGTGCTGTTCCTTTTTTTTTTTTTTTTGTCCTTAGAATATATCCCACCAGAGCTGCAGAGGTAAGTTAATATGATTTAGAATTATTGAAATAGTCCCTAGAGCAGAACCAGTTTCAATACATAGGGCACTTTTCTTTGTTACTTAGAGTTTTATGAAATTCTTTGAATTTCTTAGTTTTATGCCTCTTCCTTTTTAAATAATGGGAGCATAATATGCAAGGAGGTAATCAGAATACACAGGGAAAGAAGTTTTCTACAGTAATGGACACATTGCCTTTAATCTCTCAGAATATTCTATCTCGATTCAAACATAATTAACTATTCTTTTCCCCTTTTTTTGATGGTACTGGAAATTAAGTCTCAAACTTTTACACTGAGCAGCTTCCCCAGCCTATTTTTATTTTTTATTTTGAGACAGTGTCTTGCTAAACGTGAACTAGCGATCCTACTTCTTTAGCCTGGGATCACAGACCTGGTCTTCTAGGCTAACTTTTCCATTTCTGAAGTGGTTCTGGCAGTCCTCTTTCACAAGTGTCTGTATGAAGTTCATCCAAAATATGGTGTTCCCTGTCGTCGGGTGCCATCCAGTGGAAAGGCAGGGTCACCAAAACAAGACAGCGTGTCCTCGTCCTCTTCATTTACCATATCTACCACTGTCTGGCTGCTGGTCTTCTCCAGAGTAAGGATGACCATGAAAGGCGAATGCTCAGCACACTGAGGCAGTCACAGCAGCTCACTAGAGACAGTCTTGATAGAATGCTGTGGAGACTCCTGAAGAAAAATGGGATAACCAAGCTTGAATTGTGGGGATTATTTTAATGGTGATTAATTACAGCATGTCTTCCACTGAATGTTTGTTCAAGCTTAGACCTTCACTTTTTTTTAAAAAAATGTTTGAGACAGGGTCTCGCTCTGTAGCTCAGGCTAGTCCTCAACTCAGGATGGAGCCCAGGCTGCCCTTGAACTCATGGCAATCCTTCTGTCTCAGCTTCCCAAATGCTATGATTACAAGCATGTTCTACCAGGCCTGGCTTATGTGGTGCTGGGGAATCAAACTCCGGTACTTAGTGCTTGACTTAGCTCTTGCTAGGCAAACACTTTAACCACCATTCCTCCATTCCTTTACTCTTATTTCGATCACATTTTATTTAGGTTGAAATAATGTTTATTTTAAAATTTTTAAATTAATAACATGTTACATTAGCTCTCTCCAGTTAGCAATCTTTTAAGTGTACAACAGATTATTTTTGGCTTTTTTTTAAAAAAAATCACTTCCCTTTCCCTTTCCACAATGTCCATCTTCTTCTGTGTCTTTCATAGTTTTTATGGTTTCATTTTCTCATATTAGAGAGACTATATATCATTTTAACTTTCTGAGTCTGATTCATTCCGCTGAGCATAATATTCTAAAGGTGCATACATTTACCTACAAATGACCCAAATTTGTTATTCTTACTGGCAGAATAATACTCTATTCTGTGTGTGTGTGTGTGTGTTTGTGTACTCAGACATAGAGGCTCTTCCAAGATTTGGCTGTTATAAATTACGCTGCTATAAACATGAGTATGCATATGTCACTTTAGTGTGATGACTTTAGCTCTTCTGGGAAGATACCCAGAAGAGGTATAGCTGTGTCAAATTGGATATCAACATTCAGTTCTCTGAGGAATCTCCATAGTGCTTTCCATAATTGTTGTGCCAGTTCACAGTCCCGCCAGCAATGTAGGAGGGTTCCTTTTTCTTCTCAGTCTTGACAGCATTTGTTGTTTTCTGAGTTCTTAATGCCAACCGTTCTTGCTGGAGTTAGATGGAAACTCAGTGTTGTTTTAATTTGCATTTCTCTGATAGTTGAAGATGTTGAACTTTTTTTTCCATGTGTTGATTGGCCATTTGGATTGTTTATTCATTTCAGATTCCCATTTTTGATTGGGTCCTTTATTCTGGGGGGGGGTCTACTTTTCTCAGTTCTTTGTGTATTTTTGATAATAGTTCTCTGTCTGAGGAATAGCTGGCAAACATTCTTTCCCATTCCTTGGGTGCTCTTTTCACTCTGTTGTTTCTGTTGCTATGCAGAAGCTTTGTAGTTTCACATAGTCCCATTTGTCAGTTTTTGGTGTTATCTCTTGTGCTTTGGGTGTTTTTTTGAGAAAGTTCTTGCCTACGCCTAGGTCTACGATGGCCATGGCTGTTGTGGGATCTTCCCAGCATAGTGACTATGAAAAAATGCTGGACATATTTTAATCTGAAGACTTAGAAATTTCGTTGTTGAGGAGTGTTGTTAGTTTTTTGAGATATACTTTATATATGACTTGTTATATAGAGCTTGCTCAGCTCTGGATGACACAGAGCTTTTTTGTTAGTTCAGAACATTTTTTTCTTCCTCGTCCCTGGTGATTTCCTCCTCTTTGCATGTCTGTCTCTGTCACTGTATGTCTATTCAGCTAGTTTTTTTGGAGACAGGGTCTTGGTCTGTAGCCCAGGCTGGCCCTGGACTCATAGCAGTCTGCCTACTTCAGCCTCCTGAGTGCTGGGATTACATGCATGTGCCACCATGTCTGGCTTTATGTGGTGCTGGTGAATTGAACTCAGGGCCTTGAAGTTGCAAGACGAGTGTTTTATCTGCTGTGCCGTTCCTCCAGCCCCTGTTCAGCTAGGTTTTTAACTTCAGTCATTTGTTTTTACAGTGACTGTGGTTTGTGTTGCTACCCATTCTCTTGAGAGAAACAGCATTGTAATCTGTTGGCTCGCTTAATTTTTTTCTTGAGAGAGGGTCTCACTTTGTAGTACAGGTGGTCCTGAACTCTGTAGCCTAGGCGAACCTGAAACACATGGCATTCCTCCTGCCTCAGCCTCCTGATTGCTAGGATTACAGGTGTGCACCACCACACCCAGCTAATTTTCATATGGTGTTTGGGAATTGAACCCAGGGTCTTGTCCATGCCAGGCAAGCTCTTTAACCCCTGCGCTATGCCCAGCCCAGTTTACCTAATTTTTAAACAAATACCCATCGGTGAGGTTTTGTTTGTAGGCATCTTCTTTGTAAATGTGTTACTCTGGAAATGTATGTGTGTCTTGCTTCTTTGTCACGCAGTTATTACCTCCTGCATCTTTGATTTTATTTTATTAATACCTGCCCCTTCACCTTGGCACACTCTGACACTGTCTGCTGCTCCTTATACACAGATTAAGCAGCCTGTTGTGATGCCTTCTGTGCTGACATAGGCCCATCTAAGTGACTCACAGGGTATTTTTAATTGTTGCTGCTGCTCTTGGTGCCTGAAGAAAGCAGCTCCATCAAGCACGGTGCTGTTCCCAAGGGCACCGTCAGTTGGTTGTGACTCTTCATCCCTGTTTTGCAGGCCAAACTTCCAGAGTTGCAGCCGTTTCCTTCTGCTGACGGTGATGCTGTGACCCAGCATGAGGAGCTGGTCTGGATGCCTGGGGTCAACGACTGTGACCTTCTAATGTACTTGAGGGCAGCAAGGTAACAGGGATCGTCCCTGATGCTATGGGAATTTACTCTCCAGGGTGACTGGCAAGACATAAGCTCTCTCTTTGTTCTTGTAATTTGTTTATATATTGAACATTCTCTGACTTAACATTTCCTGAGCTCTCTGTAATCTTGCCCTTTATCTTCTCAGACCAGAGAAAATGGCATATCACTATAGACTCCTATTTTTCTTCTTCGTATTTACCTTACGTCAGACTTTGGAACTCTTCAGAAGGAAGGTGCCCGACACCACACCTGTATTAGCAGCTCCCTCAGTCTGGTGGTATAATTGAGTCCTCATGCGTCTTGCACTCCCATTACAGAGTTAACATTATTGCTACTTCAGGGCTTGTGGCTGCTCATTAGTGCCCGGCCTGAACTTGGCATAGTTGCGCCTCTCTCCATGAGAGCACTTCCCTGACGAGTATCATGCAGGCCTTGCCAGTGCACACCTGCTCCAGGTGCAGCAGGCTTGCTCTGTTCTTGTTAGGTCACAGCCCACAGGTAGAGAGCCTTTCATCCTCTGCAGTGATTAGCAGACTCACAGCAGCATTGCCAGTGTGCAACTGATGAACTCGGAAGAAGGCTCCGGGCGTCCGGAGCACAGTTCACACTGCCTGTGGCCGGTTGTGCTGACCACAGGGTACACAGGTGGTGATAGTGCATACGTGGAGTCAGTGACCACCGAGGTGCTTTATGTCTTGATAGTTCACTTTTAATTCACCTATAGTTCGTTGATGTGTAGATGAAGGGGTTAAGTTCCAGAGGAATTAATTTGACATGCTTTCTGAAGACTTCTTTTTCTTATATTTTAGTTAACCCATAGTAATTATGCATATAGAGACCTCTTTTATTTGGGGGGTGGGGTGGTGTGTGTGTGTATAGAGACCTCTTATTTGGGTGGGGTGGGGGGGTGTGTGTGTTTCCTGGAGATTGAATCCAAGGCAGGCATGTCCCTCTTGAGGCTTCCCCCTTTTTTATTTTATTTTATTTTTTTTTTTTTTGAGATAGGGTCTCACTCTGTTGCCCATGCTGCTCCTGAACTCACCGAGGAGTCCAGGCTGGCTTTAGGTTTTTGTAAAAAAATTAATGTTACAATGAAAAGATTTAGTACTTGGGGCTGGAGAAATGGCTCACCGGTTAGAGGGAAGTACCAAGTTTAATTCCCCAGCACTACATAAGCTGGGTGTGGTGGCGCACGCCTGTAATCCAAGCACTTGGGAGGCTGAGGCAGGAGGATTGCCCTGAGTCCAAGACCAGCCTGGGCTCCATAGTAAGCTCAGGACCAGCCTGGGCTACAGAGCGAGACCCTGTCTCAAAAAAACAAAAACCTTAAAAAGAGAGAAAGTTTTAGTATTCCTACAGAGTATATTGCCTGCATTATATATTTTTATAGGTGGCCCAGAACGGTTCCTCTTTACTCCGAAATCAGTCTGCAGCAGGCTGTGGGTTGGATGCGACTAGCGAGGGCCTTCACACTGAGATTCATGTACAGACCTTTCATCTTTTATTTGAGACAAGGTCTCACCAAATCACTCAGGCTGGCTTAACTTTCCTGTCCTCCCGCCTCAGTCTCCCAGTGTGGTGTAATTACAGGCATATGTCACGATGTATAGATGAGACTTTTCTTTCAAAAGGAAAGGATTGTAACCCAGTGGAGTTTTGTAGCAGATAGATGGAAGTTACTCATGTGCTGAAATCTGAAATCTAATGCTAATAAAGCTGGGAGAAAGTAACAAGTGGGTAGGACGGGGACTGAAAGTGTCATTTCGGTTTGAGAGGGAGTACAGTGCAGGTTTATCCCAGCTGAAGCAGAGCTGAGGACTTGTTTATGGAGTTTAGTTTGGGCCAAAAAGTGGACTTGGAAAGGGGGGGTTAAAAATCTCGGTTCTGCTTTGCTGTGTGCTGAAGGAAACCATTTCCTCTCTTGTGAAGGAGCATGGCTGCGTTTGCAGGCATGTGTGACGGAGGCTCCACGGAGGACGGCTGTGTTGCTGCCTCTCGGGATGACACCACTCTCAACGCACTGAACACAGTAAGTCTTCTGGGGTCTCTGTGGGGAGCGAGTTCTTGTCGCCTAGGCCAGCATGAGGAAGGACTGACGCGAATGCAGCCCTGCGTAGCCCCACAGTCTCACAGTGGCCACGGTGGTGCGGTGCAGGATCAAAAGGTGAACTGCGCTTGGCCTCTCGGCTCTGCGACCACAGTTGGGCTGTTGCCTTCGTGTGCATTTTCATGTTTGCGTCTGCACTGTGTTGTATGGAAGTACGGTGAGATACTAGCTGTCGTGGCACCCACTGAGTTCCCACATGACCAAACACTGTGGGTGCTCCTTGTAAGCCCTGTGCCACCCCTCAGGCGATGGTGGTGTTACCACCTGGAGGGACGTTAAGTCACAGGCAAGGTCATGTGTGACTTCTGAAGCTAAAGCCATCCTTCAGGCCTTCTTCATCTGTCTGTCAGTGTGTCCTTAAAAGTGAAAGAGAGGGTTGGAGGAATGGCTCAGCGGTTAAAGAGCTTGAGCAAGTGCTAAGCCAAGCACTAAGTACCCGAGTTCCATTCCCCAGCACCACAAGCTGGGCATGGTGGCGCGCGCCTGTAATCCCAGCACTCGGGAGGCTGAGACAGGAGGATTGCCGTGAGTCCAAGGCCAGCCTGGGCTCTGAAGTGAATTCAGGACCAGCCTGGACCACAGAGCAAGACCCTGTCTCAAAAAAAAAAAAAAAATGTGAAAGAGAGGAGGATAACCTGAACTCTTTTGGTTGAGCTTGTTTTTCTACAGTGTTTAGAAACATTGTAGCATTTAGTATGATTATAAAATAAAGTTAAGGTTTTATGTTTTGTTTTGTTTTTCTGAGACAGGGTCTTCATCTGTAGCCGAGGCTGGTCTTAAACCCACTGTGTAGCCCAGGCTGGCTTTGCCCTCATGGCAATCCTCCTGCCTCAGTCTCTCTAGTGCTGCGATTACAGGCTTGCACCACCACGCCCAATTTATGTGGTGGTGGAGAATCAAACCTAGGGCTTTTTGCAAGTGCTTTAACTGCTATGCCATTCCTCTAGCCTCAAAGTTAAGTTTTAAATGTAATCCCTAAGAAATCAAAACTAAAGTGAAATCAGTGAGGCCAGCCTTACCAAGGTTGTTGTGTCACATGTCACCATAATGACTCTTATATCCCACAGCAGCATGGAACAGCTACTCACACCACAACTGCTTGCAGTGCAGCTAATGTTACACTCTATTACTTTTGACACTTCATTTTGGCCTTAGAATATAGTGTAAGGACTGTATCAAAAATTAGTATATTTTAAAGTTGCTTGAAATAATTTCTCTGTATGGTTAGTAATGTGAAATCATCAAATTAGAAGAAATAATATTTGAATATGAATCAGTTTCTGATATAATAGTCTTTGTGGTTAGCTACGTGGAATAAAGCAGAGCAATTCTATGCATAACTAAATATAATTTAATTTCTCCTACTCCCTCCCGGTTTTTTCCCCTTGTGAGGTCACTGAGGTTGGAAGGGATTCTCGGGATCTTCTAGTTAGTCTGTAAATAGGTAAGAACCCTGAGCTAGGTAACTTCCTGGCTGCCAACATCCAAAAAGTTTGTAACATAGGAAAGAAAATACCCACATTTCCAATTCAGGGATTTTTTTTTTTAAATAGTAGTTTCTGCTATGTGATTTTCTTGTAATGAAGTACACACTGATAATCTGCATGAGAGGGTTGATTTGTACTCTTGGCCTAGCTAGGGATTTTAGAAAATGTTGAAATAGTCTCTTGATGTTGCAGGTTGACTTATTTTACTCAAAATGTGCTGTAATGTAAGTGAATGTTTTCTCACATTCCTAAAAAAAAGAAAAGAAAAAAAAGCATACTTGCAGTTGCCACTGTGGTGTAGGTCTATGCTCCCAGCATTCTGGGAGGCTGAGGCGGGGAATCACAAGTTCAAACCCAGCCTGAGCAACTTAGTGGCTTAATGAGACCTTGTCCCAAAATCAAAGATTTAAAAAATGGTCTGGGGTTGTAGCTTAGTGTGAAGGCCCTGGGCTTGATTCCCAGTACTGTGCCCCCTACCCCCACTCCAAAAAAGTAGTACACCAGAGTATACTTGCTCACAAATTTAATGGTTTTCCTTTCCTTTCCTTTCCTTTCCTTTATCCTTTCTCCTTTCCTTTCTCCTTTCCTTTCTCCTTTCCTTGGTGGTACATGTCTGTAATATCAATAGTTGGGAAGCGTAAGGCAAGGAGCATCATTGTGAGTTCGAGGCCAGGCAGGGGTTCATAAGGCAACTCTACCTGCAATGGGGGGAAAAAGAATCTGAAACATATATATTGGTAGAGCTATTGGAGGGAGACCTTTTGAAGTTATTTGACAGGTGAGGGAATGGAAACTCAGGTGACAGGTAGCGAGTGCCATTGTCTGAATTTATATGCATTAGAAGTATGTGTACAGCCAAGGAAGCCTTTGATAGGAACTTGTCTGCTCAGATTTTTCTCTGAAAGCTTTATGGAAATAGTTCTGCTTTTATGATTGCACTAACCAGTTCAGTTTTGAATAATGAAGATTTTACTGTATTTTTAAATGTCTGTTTTTGGCACTTCCTCCTCAGTCCTTTTTCAAACCCACTGAAGGCTCCAGAGCATGATCCTGTGCAGAAGTAGTTCCAGCTGGTTTTATCTGAGGGGTGATGAGGGGTATCTTTGCCTGTTTTCTAATAGTAGAAAACAGCAGCCTTTCACTGTTAAGGGCAATGTAGACTTTAAATCAGACTGAGAAAGTACCCTTCTGTATCCAGTTGTTGAATTTGTTTTGTTTTGAAATTATGAGTGAGCATTGAATTTTGTCAGTTGTTTGCTTTTCCTTTTATAGGTAATTAGATTTAAGGATTTTACATTTGTGTTCTTGAATATTGAGTTCTAGTCTTTATTTTGATATCAGAATAAAACTGCTCTCACATGTAGTTGGGAACAATTTCATCCTATTAAAGAGTTAGTAAAGCATTGATTTATTTTTTGTCATTGTTTTAAATGGTTACTAAAATTCATGGCGAATCTATCAGAACCTGATATTTATTTAGAGATAATTTCAAAATGACAAATGGACATAGACCTCTTCTGATTTTATATTTATTCATGTATCAGTTTTGATAATATATGTATTGTAAAACATTTGGCCCATTTCTTTCTAGGTTTTCAAATATGTTGGCAAAGGTTTACTTTATTCTTGCATTGTCTTTTTAGTGCTTGTAGAATCTCTAATGCTGACCTTTCTTTCT
>PVKB01002926.1:44684-239512 GCA_004027205.1 Ctenodactylus gundi
TTTTTTTTTTTTTTTTTTTTTTTTTTTTTTTTTTTTTTTTTTTTTTTTTTTTTTTTTTTTTTTTTTTTTTTTTTTTTTTTTTTTTTTTTTTTTTTTTTTTTTTTTTTTTTTTTTTTTTTTTTTTTTTTTTTTTTTTTTTTTTTTTTTTTTTTTTTTTTTTTTTTTTTTTTTTTTTTTTTTTTTTTGAGGCAGGGTCTCACTGTGTATTCCAGGCTTGTCCTGAACTCACTATGTAACCCAGGCTGGTCTCAGACTGGGGCAGTCCTCCTCCCTTAGCCTCTTAAATGCAGGGAATACAGGCGTGTGCCACCATACCCAGCTTGTGCAGTGCTGGGAATCAAACCCAGGGCCTGGTGCTTGCTACGCAAATTCTGTAACCCCCGACCTGCATCTCTAGCCCCTCTTCTTTCTTTTTGAAGATGGCCCATTTATTTCCTTTTGAATAAGATAGAGACCAACATTATTAATCTTTTGAGATAGCTAGGGTTTGATTTCATTGTTTTTCTTTTTGTGTGGCTCCTTGGCTCCTTTCAATTTTTATGTTTTATTGTTTTTTATTTATTTATTTATTTATTGAGACAATGCCTTACCAAATTCTCACAGCTAGCCTTGAACTCGTGATCTTCCCTCCTTAGCCTTCCTGGTCCTCTTGATTTACAGGAACGTGACAGTGTTTAATTTCTGGATACCTGAGGCTTCTCTAAGTTTTATTTTTTAGAATGTTTTCTAACTTGATTTAATTTTAATTTTAGTGGTTAGAAAATAATCAGTAGTATTTCAGTCTTTTGAAATGTATTAAAACTTGTCTCTCTTTTTTATTGGGGTGCGGTGGGTACCTGGGATCAACCCCAGAGCCTTCTCCCTGAGCTATATTTCCAGCCCTTTTTATTCCATTTTATTGATATGTATACATGCAAAATTTAAGGTTTACAATGGAGTTGAGCATTTTGTGCACATATGTATCTTGTCAAGGTGACATAGGCTTTCCCACTCTCTTTCTGTCCCTCCCCCTCCTCCCTCACCATACCCCTCTGTTTCACTTTGTTTTTCATTTTAAGTTCCGTAGTAGTTGTGATTTGCATTTCTCATGTCAGAGAGACCATTCGATGTTCCACCTTCTGCTTCTGACTCACTTCACTAAGCATCCAGCCCTTTATTATTGACTGTTTGAGACCAGGTCTTACTGAGTTGCCATGTTGCCCAGGCTGGCCTCTGACTTGCAGTTTTTTTGCTGTAGCCTCTCAGAGTTCTGGGTGGGCTTCCAGGCTGCACTCCTGGGCCTGCTTTGCTATGTGATATGTCTTGGTTAGTGTTACATGTAAACTTGAAAATGAATGTATATGCTGGAGTTATTGGTATATAGTTATATAATTATCAGTTTTTAAAAGCCATTGATACTATTTAAGCCTTCCATATGGTATATTTTTTAAAGCCTCGTGTTGTCAGTTACTGAGAATGCTATGTCAATGTCTTCAGGGATTGTGTATTTCTTATCCTTCCCTTTTTAGGTCAGTTGCATTGCTACATATATTTTTGAAGTCACATTATCAGGCATATAATAATATTTGTCTCTTTTTCCTTTTATAGGTCCCTTTTATGTTTTTGCTGTGAGTCTCTGTGTCTAGCAGTGCCCTTTGTCTTGAAGTCTGTCTTATAGTAAGATGTGGCTACCCCAGCTTGCTCAACCTTGTTGCCTGTATATGTATATCTGTTGCCAGCTTCTTACTCTGAGTCTTTTTTTTTTTTTGGACTCCCCTCTGTTTTTAAGGTTTATTTTGTGGTGCTATCTCACTAAGTTGCCCAATGTGCACTCAAATTTGCGATTCTTCTGCCTCTGCCTTCAAAGTGCTGGAGTTACAGGCTTGCACTACCAGGCCTGGTTTGAATCTTGTTTTTTTTCTTTGTATTTAAAGTAAATCCCTTATGTTTTAGTTGTTTCTCATTTTATTTTTAGTTTTTTGAGACAGGGTCTCGCTTTGTAGTGAAGCTGGTACAGGACTCAATTGCCTCAATTGCCTCAGCCTACGGAGTGTTGGGATTACAGGCATGTGCTATCATGCTCAGCTCTTATGCGTCCCCCACCCTCAGCTTTCATATGGTGCTGGGGGAATGAACCCAGGCAAGTGCTCTGATCCCTGACCTCCAGCCTCTGCCCTTTTTCTTGCTTTTTAGATTCAGTCTTTTGAACTCTAAGTTTTATTTGGAGTGTTTAGTTCATTAAATTTAATGCAGGTGTTTCTCAGGTTATACAGAGCTTGAGCCACACACGTACAAGTGGTACATACATAGCTAGAGAACCGTAGGAAACAACAGGTATTCCGATGCAGTGATATCCCCCATCACAGTTTTGTTTCACTTACCTGTGGACAGCTATAACATGAGAATATTGAATGGAAATTCCCAAAATAAGCAGACCGTAAAGTTTTGAGCAGTGTGATAAACCTTGTGCTGTCCCCCCCGGCCTGTGGGTCAGGTGAAGTTGTCTCCTGGTCCAGTGTATCTATGTTGTATATGTTGTCTGCCAGTTAGTTGGTTAGTAACCTTCTCAGATATTAGATCACTTTTGCCATCTGTGTGCTTATGTTTCAGTAACCCTTGAAATAGTAGGTTAGTGTTACATTAGTGCCTATATCATCATGTCTTCCTCTTCATGATACATGCATTTACAAAGGGTCAGTACAGCCGGGCCTGTAGTCCTGGTGCCCTGGGCGGTGAGGCAGAAAGGAAATTGAAAGTTCACGCAACTCAATGCTGAGTGAGACCCTTTCTCAAAATCAAAAAATAAAATCAGGAGAGAACTACATGTAAATTTTATTATGGTATTGCTATTGCTGTTAATCTCATGCTGTGCTGAGTTCATTACTAACCTTCACCAAAGGTGGGTGTGCACAGAGGAAAACACGGTAGCACGTGTAGAGCTTGGCGCCATCTGTTTCAGGCACACACCTGTGCATAATGTGGGAAGGCTGGGAATGCCTCATTTTTGTGACTGTGTGACTTACAGCTTTGGCCCAATGGTAAACCTGTAGAATGGTTCAAGAAACAGGTTTTTTGCTCAGTTATAAAGCATGCTTTAAAAAAAAAAATCTTCTTACATCTTACAGAAGAACAGTTTTGTACTGCTGTAGAGGAGGAAGACGTGGTAAATTTGTTGCCCTCTTTTTGGAAGAGGAGGTTGTCCTTAGTGACAGTGGACACACTTCTTATGTGTGTGACAGTAATATAATTCAAATAGGAATTATATTAAAATATTAAGAAGCAATGGTAGTTTCCTCGAAGATTGTGTCTAAAAATGTTTCTGTGTGTGATCTAGGTTTATATTTTCTCCTCTGCAGTTTGTATTAGACTCCCCTGCACGGCTTTGGCTTTGTGAACACAGTGCAGACAGCCTGCGTGTATCTTATCCTGAGGGAGCTGATTCAGCCTTACTCTTTGGTCAGTTACAAAATAAACCATACTCATGTCTAGAAATGGCAGAAAAAAATGCTGTGGTTTGAGTTTGCCTTAAATAGTTACTGTTAGCTGACTTGGGTTAAGGTTGGATGGTGGGGTGCTTTTGTTTTCAGAGATTTTTGATTTTGTTGTTCAGAAGAGTTTTACATATACACTTGCTCACTTTATATAGGGGAAATTTATAGTCATACAGCAAGTATTTCACCTCAGCCTGGACAGCTTTAATCCCTGAATTATGGATATTATTAGGCATGTGGATTGTAAAGTTCTCACATATTTAAGATAGTATGTGTTTGCTTATTTATGTATGTATGCCCACTTCTCTTTCAATAAAGAATTAAAGGCTTGCAGTAGCTTAATGACTTTTCATTTCTGATCTATAAGTCTGTTCGTTAACTTTGGGTTATTAATCTCTTTATTTCTCCCAAGCTGTGTCTTGATGAGTATTACATGTTAGAGAGATGGTAAAGATTTGTTGACTGAAGAGCTTAGGTTCAAGTCTGTTCTCATTGGCTGTCCAAACCTTGGCTTATGGAGTTGGCACAGTGTAGTATGTCCATGAGTTAGTTGCTTTGGTATTTTTCTTTTTATTCTAAAAACTATATACCAAGTTTGTTAGATTTTCTAGTTGTGCACTTCGTTAAAGCCTTCATTGAAACCTCTAAAAGCAGATTCAGCTTGGGTGGTTGTGTCTGAAATGAACTGGGGGTGTTCTTAGCTCCCACTGGGGCGCACAAGGGACACTTCTATACTTTTTGGCAAGCACATGATCAGGGTCCTTCTGACTTTCACTCCGCACCTTTTAGTTAGAATCTTTTCCTCTTAATATTTCTCTGTGTAGGTGAGTCAGCCTTAAATTGTTAATGTTTGTGGACTGAGGTTAAAGTAGGAGAATAGGTTTTCCCCCCAAGGGATTTTGATTTTGTTGTTAAAAAGAGTAATGGGGAAAGTTGATGTGCTGTATGATTTTATATTATAGAAGTCCACTGAAATTCAGGACAGCACCTCATATGAATCAGTCTTGACAAGCACTGTTGCGCATGTTTTATTTATATAATACGGCATTTCGGAGCTACAGTGCATGGTATTGTCCAAGATTGTATTAGTGGAGGCAAAGAAAGGGACCAGGTAATTGAGGTCTTGTGGGTATAACCAAAACCTTTGCAACTGGGGATGTAGGACTAGCTTAGTGGTTAAAGCACTTGAGTACCCGAGTTCAGTTCTCCAGTACCATGTAAGCTGGGCGTGGTGGCGCACGCGGGTAATACCAGCACTCAGAAGGCTGAGGCAGTTGGATTATTGGGAGTCCAAGGCCAGTCTGGGCTACGTAGAGAGTTCAGAACCAACCTGGACTACAGAGTGAGATCTCGTCTCAAAAAAAACAAAACAAAAAAAACCTTTGCAACAGATTTATCAGTGTAGTAATATGTAAGTTTCAACTTTTATTTATTGTACTCTGACCACTTAAAAACATTTTGAGCTTTGTTTTTGAAAATTTTTGACAATGTTTCTTTGGGCCAAAATTTTATGAACTCACTTTTAAAAATAAAACTGTTTCTTTTTCAAGTCTCAAAGAGGATGGTTTGATTGTGAAAGTAAGGACAGGAGGCTAGAAGCTTCTGCCACCTAGAAACCCCGACCCCCAAAAAAGGGGCTTGCCCCAGGTAACACTTTTGACAAAAATTACATCTCTTGGTGTTGTTTGCATGGTGGCTTTTAAAATTGAATGCGTGGCTACTTGATCCTGTTGAGGTAAATAACTTTACTGGAGTTGAGCCTGCTGCCCACTATCTTCTCTCCCCCAAGACAAGGGGGGGATGGGGGAGTTGCTGTGACTGGCTGTCAGTGTGGGTAGAGAGGAAGGCTCAGTCACATAGAACCTACCGCGAGTCAGTACTGTTCTCTTGGGTAATTTTCCCAGCAGAGTCATGACGTGGGCTCCTTTCTTCTCGCTGTTGTGGCCCCTAGTGCAGCGCTCCACACTGGGCCTGGCTTTGCTTTTCCTTATGATACACTCGAATTTCACCAGCCATTTCTGCATTCTCTCTTTCATAGAACAGCTTTGTTAGCAGCCTGGGCTACAGAGCAAGACCCTGTCTCAAAATAAATAAATAGCTTTGTTGAGATACAACTGAGATTTTATATAATTCACCTACTTAAAGCATGCAATTTTATGGCTTTTAGTATATTCACAGTTTGCATAAACATTGCCATAGCCAATTTTAGAACATTTTTGTCATCCCCAAAGAAGCTCTATACCAAGAGAAACTCCCCATTCCTCCCTTCTCTGTAGTGCCTGGCAACCGCTGATCTACTTCTTATCACTTTCTGTCCTCTGCCCCGCTTCACATTACTTTTTCTTTTTTTATATTTTCAAGGCTGTGAACATTAGAGGAATAAGTGAAAATGTGTTTTGGTTCCCACCTGAAGCCCTTACCCATTTCCACATGTGGCCAGACGTGGTTCTTTCTCAACTGGTAAACAGTTACTACTCAGTGCAGGCCTGTAATCCCAGCAGTCTGCGAGGCTGAGGTAGGAGGATCCCAAGTTTCACCCCTGGTTGAGCTGTTTAGTGAGACATTGTCTCAAAATCAAAAATAAAAGTGTTCTTGGGGATGAAGCTCAAGTGTGAAGACCCTGGGCTCAGTTCCCAGGACTACAAACAACCCAAAAAGTGTAATTACTCAGAAAAGCAGCGTAAAAGGCCTGGATTGGTGAGTGCCCAGGTAGCTGTTCTCTCTGTGGCCAGGGTTATGAGGAATAGGACTATGGCTAGGCCTCCTGTCCTTGGTGACTCCCCCTGCAGCCAGAGTAGCCCTGCTGCCACCGGCACACCCTCGCCCCTCACCGTCACCACACTTGCATTTCTTGTTTTCTGTGTCGCCTCAAAAAGCCAGAGCTAAGATCTTATTTCCCAGAAGTGATGGTAAATACACATGCACTGTGGGCGTGGCTGGTTATCTCAGCTTCACGTAAAGACTGGTGCCATGAACTTCCGACTCTCACAGACTTGAAAATTGAAAGGACAGATTGAATCGCTAGAGTGTGCCAGTACTGTTGGGGATTCCCTCTGGCAGATGTGGCCTAGGCCAGTGGATATGGTGTTTGTTGCTTGCTCTCTAAACTAATATATTATTATCAGTATTTATCATTTTAGGGTTTCTGTGACATTTTGAGTTTTAAACATCTGTATCTTTGGCTCCTTCTGTTATGCCTAAAGAAATGGTAGAGGAGCCCCGCTCTGCTGTGTACAGCAGCTTGTGAGCTCTCCCCATTGGCTCCTACTTGGCTCGATTCAAGGGTTCCTCTAGAGCAGGTGAGGTGGCACACGCCTCTCATGCCTGTGCTTCGAGCCTCTGACCTCTCCTTGTGCTCCTGTCCTACGATCTGTCCCGTCCCTTCCATTTTTTAGTCAACTGTCCTTAATTGAACACTTTGTTTTAATAAATACAAATGAGGGCCATGAGTCTCGGTTCCCCCTCACAGTCCTCTAAAGTGGGTTCTTGGGGCTGGAGGAATGGCACAGTGGTTAAAGCGCTTCACTAGCAAGCACTAGGCCCTGGGTTTGATTCCCCAGCACCACTTAAGCTGGGTGTGGTGGCACGTGCCTGTAATCTCAGTACTCAGTATGCTGAGGCAGGAGGCTTACCTGTATTCAAGGACAGACTGAGCTACAGGAAAAATGAAATAAGGTGGGTTCTCTGTTCTCCCTTTCTGCAGCTGGTAGAACTGAGGCTTGGGCAGGTTTGTTTGTTTGTTTGTTTGTTTGTTTGTTTGTTTGTTTGCTTGTTTGTTTTGGGACAGCATCTCTCTGTAGTCCAGGCTGGTCGTGAACTCACTATGGAGCCCAGACTGACCTTGGACTCACGGCAGTCCTCCTGCCTCAGCCTCCCAAGTGCTGGGATTACAGGCTTGTGCCACCACACTTGGCAGGTTATTAATCTGCCCAATGTCAGAGGGCTGGTGACAGAAGTGAGGTTAGCATCAGCTGGAGCCAGGTCCCCTGTCCTGCTGAGGTACAGTTTTGCAGAACTCCAGAGCCTGCTCCCGAGGTGCCAGCCTCCTCCTGCTACATGTGCGATTGGGAAGGTAGAGTCAGAGCCTCAGAACAGATCATTGGCCTCAGAGGGCCTAGGCCTTCAGAGGTAGGCCTGTCTGTCTTGGTGAGGTGTTACTTTCCGGTCACCCTGCTGGCCTTGGCTCCACCTGTCTTGGTCCTAGAACAGCGCCTATACACATGCTACCGCCAGAGTGTGAGCTGCTCATTGCCAGGTGAGCGAGACATGCACCGTGCCACATCAGCCTAAGTAGATTCACTCAGAAGAAGATGTTGCCTGGTTGCACTTGCTTCCAGAATAGTGTGTTGTACTTACAGCCAGGTTGGTCATGTAACACTGATAATTGATTTCCCAAGCCTCCTCTCGGGGTCACCTTGGACTTCCCAGGTGGATTTTGCCCCCCTTAGACCCTTTTTGTGGTTTCATTTATTTCACTGCTTTACTCAAAGATGCCTTGCTCTTCTCTGAGCTGCCAGTCTCTTCCTTCTGCCCTTCCTTAGCTCCAAGGCCCCAGATGAAGACAAGGAGGGTTATAGGAAGAGCGGTTCCTGTGCCCATGGCTCCCCCAGTAGCCTATCTACACGTACTCTAAGCTAAGATAGCGTGGGACGGGACGGTCTCCTACTTCTGCCTGGAACTGATTCTGTTAGTCTCTTGCACCTGCCACTTGCTAGGGAAGAATCCTGGAGCAAGACACTGGCCCTCTCAGGCTTGTCTCCTCATTCTTAGCCCCTGGCCATAAGGCTTGGTATGTGGAGTGATGAACACCAAGGACCTAAGAGTGTGCTACTCAGCAGTGGTCCTTCCTCCCTGCCCCTGCCCCCTGCTTCTCTCCTGTGCGACTCCATGGGCTGGCATAATTCCTACGAATGCCATGGGGGAAAGGAAGGAACATTGGTCCAGTGACTCCTCCTTCTGAAGGTTAAACACATTTTTCCTCCAAGCCCCTCTCTTAGCATTAAAATTCTGTCTTTGCCATTGTCTTTGAAATGCGCCTCTCTAGAATGTTCAGAGAAATTCAACATCTCTGGGCCTAAATGATAATATTTACTAAAACAGTGGCAACAAACATTAAGCTTGGAGTTTCAATTCTAGTTTTTAAAATATAGCATATTTTGTATAATATACTAGATCATTGATAAAGAGATGAATCAAAATGTATTGATATTTTAGAATTATGATTTAGGGGAAATTTTTTTTAAATTGTCTATAAGGCAAGCCTAATGGTACAAAGCTGTAATCTCAGCATTGTGGGAAGCTGGGGCAGGAGGATCACAAGTTTGAGCCCAGCCTAGGAAGCTAAGCAGTTTAGTGAGATCCTGTCTCAAAATCAAAAAGTGACTTTAGAGATACAGCATACTGCAAAGGCCCTGAGTTCCATCCCCAACATGTGTGCTTACATGCGCATGTGTACACACACGTAAACACACATAACCACACACGGGCACACAAAAGCCTACTGTAGATTTTGACAGTCTCCTTCGTTTATGTTAATAGCTGAAATAATTATAAGTATGTGAAAAATTGTAAGAAATAGTTCAAATCCAGCCTTCTGTAGGTTATTTGGGCAATTTCTTGGCTATATTAACATTTTGTGTAGTAGAGTACTGAAATCTCATATTATTTTTAATGGAGTACAGTTATTTAATATTCAGCCTGAAAGCAGTCTAATTCACGTAGGTTTTTGTATGGTTATTATCATGGTTGTAATTGCAAAAGGATGCTTTGGTTGTGTAGAAACTGCCAAATGCAGTGCCATTTGATCTGAAAAGGTCACGGGAAAAGGGACATTTAAATTAAGTTATAAATTACAATTGAAGAACAATATTTTGATGTGTGAGTCCAAAGATGTCAGAGCAGGGAGATGTAATTCATGGGTTCATTATAGAACAGAAGTGCCTGACAGCTGAGCCATGCCAAAAGGAAAATTTATTTGCATCATCACGCAGACAGAAAATGGCAGCTGAGATGAGAAGCTGGAGCAGAAACCTGAAACCTGGTGCTAATACGCGGAGTTTATGCTAATAAGACCGCCTGAGACCCAGAGACGGTTAATGACTGCTGTGATACAAATGAGGTGCTGGGACACGTGCACATTTTCAATCTTATTTAAATTAAGACCTTGTCCTTGCTCTATAAAATCACATACTTTATAACAGGCCTTGAGGTGGATTTCCTTACTTCTGTCACCAACATACAGATACGCTGAAGTTTCTGAGTTCTGTAGGCAAGAGAGTTAAATCTTGAACCAAGATTTTTATCCATGGCAACTTTGAGGGAGGATATAATTTAATGTTTATGGCAATCCATGAGAAGTTCAATCATGAGTTAATTAAACTGTAGACAGTCATTAAGTATTATTTATTCTTTTGAGGAGCTTGCCAGTAAAGCACTTATATATATTAAATTATAGAAAGTAATAAGCAGGCAATGATATGTCAGGCTGAATGAGAGAAGCAGATTTAACTTGGGCAATTATGCAGAAATGTGTTTCCTTCTGTGGCACAATCCTTCCTTGCTGCTAACCAGGTAGAGGTCAGGGGCTGTACGAGACAGTTGCAGATGTGTAGTGATTACCAGTATCCTTGGCTCTGCTGAACTCCAGTGAGCAGTCTTAGGAAAGAGCCATGTATTCAGGGAGTACCCAGAAGGACAGCCTGGCCAGAATTTGTGCCTGTTGCACTTTTCATAGTATCTTGACATGATGTTTCTGAGGCGAAGTTGTCCATTTGATTGAGGGATGAAAACTTCCACTCAGCTGTTTTGGGCAAATCTGGTGAGAAGAGTTTGTCCCCTCCCTTAAATCCTGGTTCTTTTTTTGCCAGGCTGTAGAAGGCATTGAGATCAGGCTCCTGTGTAGCTGGTGAAATGTGTCCAGTAATGTGTGCATAGTGTCTTGTGTTCTGAGTGACTCGGTTGGGTGTACAGTGGACCCAAACCAAACACCATTCAGCAGGTGCTTTTAGCAAACCCCTCCCAGGTTCCCACACAGCACATACTTGCCTGTCCTTGCCTGTCTCCTTGCCTGCCTCTGCAGCCAGGGCAGCCCACTACCTGGCCTGCAAGAGTTGCACAGGAGTTCTCTCTGGTGAGGCTGGAACATCCTGCTGGATTTCATGGCCCTGGTACTTCTGAGTAGAAGGTGGGTGGGAGAGAACAGGACCATTGCATGGAGAGAGTTCACACACACTCTTTCACAAGGAACAAACCCCAGTGAGGGAGACTGGGGAGTGTGCCGGACACGGTGGAACAGGTGGCTGGAGAAGTGCTGGCCAGGGCAATTCTGTGATGGAGCAGCTAGAAAGGAAGGCAGCTGGTGAAACATCGCCACCATGAACCTCAGGTCTTGAGCCCTGCCCTTTGATGTGGAACCAGGCGGCCAGATTTACACGTGTAAATGTTCCCCTGATTGGCGTGGAATCCTCTCCACACCTGTGGTGATGAATTTGAAAGTGGTTTCTGCTAAGCGGCACCCTGCCTTAGTTGTGGGTGGGGTAGTGGGTGTTAGTGTAAGAGCTAAGCACTTCTGCTGGCGAGGGCTTTCAGAGATTGGAAGCTGATTGAGTCAGTATGTGTGTCTTCATCCCTTCTTTTGCCGTGATCTTTTTGAGCTGCTCCAGAATTCATAGTACTTTATAAAATTGCATTTAATCCCAGATTTCACCAGCCTGCCTTGGTTGCAGAGTGGACAGAAAGGTTTAATTATCTTGGCTTAATTGCTTTTCCGTGGCTACTCAGTGAAGCTGCTAGACATTTGAGGTCTTTTCCCCTGTCCTCACTGCAGTTTTGTCAGCAGCCTTCGCTAGGGAAAAGGTAGCAAATCCTGTGTGCATGAAGGGACCTTTTACCTTTGAAGCGCTAGGAGCCTGTGTCAAGTGCCCACTATTCAGACCTATCTTTGTGGTCTTCGTCAGATGTCTAAAGATAGAGGGGCACATTGTGTTTTTCACCAAATGAGATTACTTAAATCTTTGACAGAGCTTGATGCTATATTGGAAAATAAAGTTTTCATGGCGATTTTTGGAGATTTAAGCAAGCTAGGATTTTGGTAGATAATTTACCAGCTCTAGTTTACACGAGGAACAGTTGAAATGTTCATTCCAGCTCTTCCTGAAGAATATGATGAGGGTCCAGTAAGGAGCCTCTTTCCAGGAGGCTGGTTTGCTGATGATGCCACAGGCAGGATGCAGAGCCTAACCTGTTAGGACCCCAGAGGGTGGACGCAACATCTGCTTGGACTATCACCTTTACCAGCGCATTGACCTCAAGAGGCGCACCACCCTTCACTGTATGTTTCTGATGTCTGCTGTCTTTGTGTCTCCCCCACGCCTGAGAGAGTCCCCAGCACAGGTACACGGTAGAGCAAGGATGTCCAGAACAACAGCCATTTCCTTGTGTGCTCCAGCCAGTCTTCCCTGTTGTGAAGCTGCTTAGTCATTCTAGCTTAATAACCTGGGGATATCCTATCTCAAAATAAAAAGGAAAGTCGGGGACTGGAGGAATGGCACAGTGGTTAGAGCAGTTCTGAGTTCAGTTCCCCAACGCTACACAAGCTGGATATGATGGCACACACCTGTAATCCTAGCACTCGAGAGGCTGGGGCAGGAGGACTGCTGGGAGTTGAAGGTCAACTTGGGCCGCATAGTGAATTTAGGACCAACCTGGACTATAAAGCAAGACCCTGTCTCAAGGGGGGAAACTAAATAAATGAATAGGGGTGGGGATATAGTTTGTTATAAGGGTCCTGGCCTGGACCCCCAGACATACACACATGGAAAATACCACTATAATCAGAAAATAATAAACATTGAAATAAAACTGCTTTTCTTTTGAAGAAATAGTTAACATATTTTCTCTTATTCTCGCAGTACCCCTGGAAGATTGATGTTATTATGTACATACTTTTAAATGTCAAAATTAAGCCCTTCTCTCTGAACTGTATTCCCCGCCACTTTATATTATTTGAGACATGGTAGCTTAATTGACCAGCCTAGGCTTAGACGTGGAATCTTCTTGCCTTAGCCTCCCACTGTGCCAGAATTTCAGGACTGTACCACTGAGCCCAGATGCAGCTGGAAAATCAAATGCTAAAAGGAAAGAACAGAATGTAGTATCTCCTTGAAATGCCTTGGGGAAAGTGGGACAGAGTGGGGGGTTCTGCAGGCTGGGTTTGTTCTTGGCTGTGCTAGCTAAGGTTGCAGTCTGGTGAGTGGCTTTATGTTGACTGTGGTTTCCTCGTCAGTAAAATGGGATGACAATAATTCTTGTCCTGTAATACTAAACAGAAGAAGGAATAGGGAAGACAGTGAGCGCATGGAGTGCCCTGAGCAGTGTGCCAGGCCCTGTGTTCATCAGATGTTTGCTTTCTTGTTCTTAATATTGTTGGTGTTATTGGCAACATGTCCTGTGCCTTATTAGTCTCTCGCTGTGTTAGTCACCTGTTACTGTAGCAGAAACCCAAGATACTATATAGGTCTCTTTATTTTCATTTGTCTGAGACAGGGTCTCACTCTGTAGCCCAGGCTGGTCCTGAACTTAGTACGGAGCCCAGGCTGGCCTTGGACTCACGGGAGGGATTCTCCTGTCTCAGCCTCCTGAGTGCTGGGATTACAGGCGTGCACCACCACACACGGTTTATTTGGTGCTGGGGAATTGAACTCCAGTACTTGGCACGTGACTCAACACTTGCTAGGCAAGTGCTAAGCCATTCCTTCAGCCCCTGTAGGTCTCTTTAATAAGAGAAAGAGCTATTTTGTGCCTGCCTCCCTCCTTCCCTTCCCTTCTTTTCTTCCTTCCTCCCCCTCTCTCCTCTTCCTCCCCCCCCCCTTCAGATATGGGGTCTCTCTCTGTGGCTCAGGCTGACCTCAGACTCACTATGTAATCCAGACTGGCTTTGAGTTTGGCAATTCCCTGACCCCACTTCCCATGCTGGAGTTAAAGGCATGTTGCCGTCACACTTGGATAAGAAAGTATTGTTTTCGCTTGTAGAGGTTTTAGTCTGTGGCCACTTGCCCCCACTGCCTTTGGACCTGTGGCAAGGCAGACAAAGCTGCTTACCTTGTGGCAGCTGGAAAGTGAAAGGAGAGAAGAGACCAGCAGCCAGTGTCCTCAATCCCCTTTTAAGAGTTTACCCCAGTGACCTATGACCTGAGTCTTTCCACTAGGTCGCACCTGTTGGTCTCCACCATCTTCCAGTAGCATCATACCAAGGACCAAGCCTCTAGCACATGGGCCTTTAGGGGACATTTTGGCACTCACTCAAGGACAGCAGGGACTACGGATGATGGTTGGATGAGAACAAGTATTCATCTGTTGATCTGCCTCAGTTGTGCTGCTTGGTATCATTAACTGACTGAAATTATTGTTGTTGCAGCTACATGAGAGCGGTTACGATGCTGGCAAAGCCCTGCAGCGCCTGGTGAAGAAGCCTGTGCCCAGACTGATCGAGAAGTGCTGGACTGAGGACGAAGTGGTGAGCGTGGTTCCTGCTGCGGCTCTGGGCTTCTGGGTCATTCGCTTCACTGTGTGGGGTCTCCCTGCCACACCAGCCCCGGGGCCCCTTCTCCCAGGATGAAGGGGAGTACCTGCAGGCCTCCCTGTTGTATTGGAAGACTTAAGTAACATTGGGCTCCATGAATGGCAGGAAAGTTTTTCCAGGTTTCCTGGATGGGGCAAATTGATCAGTATTCCTTTTAAAAAGTGAGTTTGAGTTTGTTTTTGGTGCAAGGTAGCTTATGATGCCTGTCTGTGTTAGGCAAGGGTGTCAGAACCTGCTAGTACTCTGATACTTGACTGTGAAAAACAAACCCAGAACAGCACTGGAGGTTTGTTTTTATTGTAGAGCTTTTGGGATTCCTGACATACAGGAGGCCATTAATCAGACCAGGAGGCAGAGACTGATGCAGGAAACACAGTGGGCTTTCCATGCTCATCTTGTTGCTGTGGCCCATTAAAGGATGAGGGCAGGGAGAGGAATGTGCCCACACACAGACGTGTAGACCCTCGTCTCCCAGCTGGCAGATCTCCTGTAGCGGTGTCCTCTCAGACTTGTGAGAGGCATTGCCACGACTGGATCGCTGCTCTCTTGTGTGCACCCCCTACCCCCCAAGATAGTCTTTAGCATGAAGGCTCCTGCTTGACATCTGTCCCTCCACTCAGATGAAACTGACATGAATTCTGGCTTGCATTTATACATTACACATTGAGTTTCTTGTCTGTGTGTTCAGACACACCCAGAGGGGTGTTTACAGTCTATATGTTCTCTTGATCCTGCTCACTCCCGTTTATGTAGCAGTAGTTATGGAGGACCTGTTATATACCAGGTGCTGTCATAGGTGTGTGTTGAGAAGAACATTAGGTCTGTCCTTAAGGTCCTGTGTGGTAAGAGGGAAGATCCTCCTACTCAGTGTGTCAGTGGATGTGAAAACACAGAGGAAAGCAGAGGATGGAGTATTGAGGATGGAGAGCAGCTGGGTGGGGCCCAGTCCTCTGTTCAGGGGTCCAGAAAAGCAAGGCCTTCGTGAGAGACAGTGCCTCTTAGATGTCAAGAAGGGAGTTCTGGTTCCTAAATGAAATCATTCTTGGCATGTGCAGGAAATAGCAGGGAGGTGTGGATGGGCACGATAAGGAAGGGGTCCTGGGAAGGGGCTTGTCCTGGGGCACGCCGGCTATGGCCTGGAGACCCGGCCTCTGGGCTTGTATTTTACTCTGCCTGCAGCTTTGAGTGCACTGGGTTTCTGGGGACTGATGGCCCAGGTTAGAGCAGGTGCAGAGATGTGATGAGGTCCTCAGTCTGCATTGAACCAGTCTAATCTTGTTAATCTGGTGACTGGGGTGGTGGGAGCTAGGAGGTCACAAGGTGGCTGAAATGGCCCTTGAGGCTGTGGTGATAGAATGCCTCTTGAGTAGTCCCTTGAGACTTCATCAGACCTAGGGTAAAGTTAGTATAGTGGCTTGAAAATAAGCAGGTCATGCTTGATTTAAAGTAGAGAAATGAAAAAAAAAATAGATATCCCATTTGACCCAGCCATACCTCTTCTGGGTATCTTCCCAAAAGAGTTAGAAGTTATCATATAAGAGTGATACATGCATACCCATGTTTATAGCAGCACAGTTACAATAGCCAGATGTCCATCAGCAGATGGTTGGGTAAAGATGATATGGTGTGTATACACAATGGACTACTGTTCTGCCATAAAGAAAGACAAGTTTGAGTCATTTGTAGGAAAATGGATGCACCTTGAGACCATGCTGCCCAGGGACATAGACACAGAAGGTGGTTAAACATCATGTGGCTTCTCTAGTATGAAAAAAGTAACAGAGATGGACCAAAGAAAGAAGATAGACTGTGGAGAGAGAAAGGTGCTTGGGTGTGCAGGTGGGAGGGGGAAAGGGGTGTGATATGTAAATAATAAAAAATGGAACAAATGGAAGCATTCTAAACATCTTTCAATGATCAGACAGTGGTCAAGTAGAAACATTAAATGGAGTTGTTTTTAGAAGTCATACTGGTGCTCTTTTTCACCATGAACCTATTTATATAGGAAGGTGACGATCGATTTGATTAGATTTAAAGTTCTACAGAAAGCCTTTGTTGCTGGGAAGCCTATAATCCCAGCACTCTGGGAGGCTGAGACAGGAGAGGTTTGAGTCCAGCCTGGACAGCTTAGCCACTTAGTGAGGCCCTGTCTCAAAACAAAAAATGAGCTTGAGTTGGATGTGGTGGTGCATACGTGTCATCTCATCACTCCACAGGTTGAGGCAGGAGGGTTGCTATGAGTTGAGACCAACCTGGACTACACCGTGAGTTCAGGATCAGCCTGGACTACAGAGAGACACCCAGTGTCAAACAATAACAAAGATAAATTATTTTTAATTGGGCTGGAGATGCAACTTAGTGTGAAGGCCCTCAATCCAGTACCCACCCCTCCCAAAGGCCCACACCAGAAAACGAGCCAGCCAGCTTGCCTTTGTGAAAAAGGCTGCGTAGGAGAGGAAAAGTTGGAATGTGTATGAGCCCACTTTACAAGATGTCTCCCTTTTCTGGGCCTGCCAGGGGATTCCTGTCTGTGCTTCTCATTCCTGCTTACCTTTGGTTCTAGAGCACCTCCCCCTCCCTTGCCACAGGGACTTCCTAGAGTCCCCTTCCTCCATCCATCCCCACCCTTCCCCCTCCCTCCCTGGTGGTGAGCCCTCCAGCCGCCTCTTTAGTGCTGGCTCTCCCCTCACCCTTGGTTTCTCTCATGACCTTTCATTCCCTCTGGAATTTTAAAAAATATACAGCCCAAACTCCTCTCTTCCTGCTTTATAGAAGTTGATTTCCTTTTCCTGCAGCACTTGCACGATGCTGACTGTGTCCCTTTGCTGCTGTTTGGGACTTTTAGCAGTGAATGAGGACAGGGGTGTCTCAGGTGCCAGAAAGAGCTCAACTTTGTTGTGAAAAGCAAAATAGGACCCTTAAGTGATGCGTATTCCGAGTCTGGGATAATTATCTGTAGATGCATAAATCCTGAAACGGTTTGGGATCATTTTCATCGTGTTTGCTTCGTGCTTTGAGAAGGTTTTGGCCTGGGATCAGTTGGTTCTCCTGTTTTGCAAGAAGTTAAGCTTTGCTTTCTGTAACCTCCACCATGAGTGAGAGGGAGTGACTGAATTCTTGGAAGGTTGATGGATGCTTCTGGTGCGTGCATCCGAATCAGGCCTTGGAATAGACTCAGGTGGCAGTGCTGCAGGTCCCGCTCCTTCAGCTTGCCTGTGGCTGCGCTCAGTAAGCCTCTTCTGTGGCGTTTCCAGCATTTTCTCCAGGAATCACAGAAATAAGCAAAACAGATGTGTCGATTTGAAAAAGTAAGTGACCTACCTCCAGGTCCTTATTTTTTTCTCCTCTGGTTTTTGTAGACTTGGAACATTATAGTTAATTTCAGCTGCCTCGCCCCAGTACCTTGCTTCTCTCTAACAACTGAGTTCTACTGTGCAGCCCCCCTCGGGTCTCTGTGCCTTTGCATTCCTGTGATTGGGTGGTGGAATGGGGGCTTACTGAAGATGAGTTCAGCTGCGCTTCCGCAAGCATCTAGAGCCCTCCTGACTCATCAGGCCCTGCCCATTTCTAGAAGGAACTGGCTAGCCTCCCTCTCCAGAAGTTTTGAGGCTAGGCCCGGGCCCCTGTGGTCCTGCAGTGATCGCTCCCTCTTCTGGACTGCTCTTCTCTAGTCTCTCCTGTTTCCATCTTTACACTAAGGCAGTTCTCTGCCTCCTCATGATGACCTTTGGGCTAGGATCAGAAACTTGCCCGTCACAATCTTTATTTCTGAGTTAATGATCATAGTGTATAAACCTATCAAGGGTGAGGACTCAGAAGGGGGAGGGTTATGTCTCTCCCTGTGATGAGCTTGCTAAGTATTGATGACACCTTGGGTTGTTTTTTAAAAAAGTCTTCACTGTAATTAATTCATTCTGTAGCACTTAAAAACTTATTGTAATATTTATAAATTAGCATCAGAAGAACTCTCTCTCTTTTCTGAGGCGGGGTTTTGCTCTTTAGTGAAGTCCAGGCTAGCCTTGAACTCAACGGCAATTCTCCTGCCTCAGCCTCCCCAGTGCAGGGATTACAGGTGTGCACCACCACACCTGGCTTTACATCGTGCTGGGGAATCAAGTCAGGGCCTTGCAGTTACTAGGCAAGCGCTTTAACCGCTGTGCCATTCCCTCAGCCCCAGAAAAACTTGTAGTCTGTCTGTCTGTCTGTCTGTCTATCTGTCGATGTCTTCTCTCTCCCTCCCCATCTCCCTTTCCCTCTCCCTCTCTCCCTCTCTCCTTCTCTCCCTGTCTCTGGTACTGGAAATTGAGCCCAGGACTGGCACACCACCGAGATACATCCGCACCATTCACTGCATCTCCTGCTTTGTTTTTGATTTTGACACAGGGTCTTGCTCAGTCACTTAAGTTGCCCAGGCTGGATTCACAATGGTAATCCTCTGGCCTCAACCTCCCAGAGCACTGGGATTACACCTGCACCACCGAGCCTGGCAGAAAGTTTGACTTTGAAAAGGAGACATTCAAATTATTTATCCTCATTGTCTTCGTCATCACTGTCTGCCCCAGGACACAAATCCCAGATACTTGCCCTAGTCTCTCAGGTAACAGGAGGCCCTTTCTCTCATAAATCTCAGTGGTTCCTCTGACAGGTAGGGGTGGGGTGGGGTGGGGTGTGTGTGTGTGTGTGTGTGTGTGTGTGTTTTATGGTGTTTCTAATGAAAGTCACATTGGGGTTGAGATTCTTTAAATCTTATAATAAACCAAGATTTGTGCCAATCTCCATCAAATTCTGTACCAGACACAGCAGATGAATTCTGCCTGGGTGGCTGGTGTGCCGCCTGTCTTTCAGAGTAGTGTGTGGGGAAATGCTAGATGAGTTCCCGCAGCTCTCGCATCCCTCAGTGTGGGCCAGGAGGTGCCAGGGCATGGCAGGAGCTGCCTCCAACCCAGCCTGGCAGCTGGGCAGCTTTACATACGTTCTATGAAAAAGCACTGCTACATTTCAGGAATTCGTAGAACTTAGGAAAAGAAAATACAGACCAGAATTTTAAAAACAAAGCCCAAAATTCTGGATTATTAGGTTTTTAATTAAATGTGATGAACACATTTAAATACAACACAAAGGCCCCAGGCTGTGTGGCATCTAATGGAAACAGATGAGGTCACCCTTCCTTGCTTGTGTAGTTATTAATTCTGCTTATTTATGCATGCAGGCTGGAGGTAGGCTGGCTGCTGTGGTTCGGTTGCTTATTGCGCTGGGATTCCGTTGCTGCCTGACGCTGTGCTCTCAATTAGCATTCAGCTGTTGATTATGGAAATACTGGGGATGCTAATTGGATTCTTTTTAAAATTCAGGACTTGCATTTCCCTTGAGTTTGGCCTGACTGGCAAGGTTATAAGATTGGGTGCAGTGCTGAGCTGTGTGGTTTACCCTTTGCTTCCTGTCCTTTTGGCCAGGTTTGGGGTTTGAAATTAAGCTCACGTTGAATTAACTTTCAGCAAAAATCCCGGTGTTCCGAGGTGAAGGTTTTGTTGCCTGCACTGCTACAGCAGGATCTCTCCGTTTTGTCTTGAGTCACTGTGGCTTTTATCTTGAACTATACCACCCGTTATATATTTTATACCAGTTTTTTAATACATTTAAGTGAACATTCTAGATACCAATAATAAGCTCTGAAATTTTTGCCCAAAGCTAGTTAATTCGTAGTGGTGATGAACCTTAATTGGCCATGTACATGGGTTTATTTACAACTTCATAAATTTTGAAACATCTAAATCTTACATCAATTTGAAGCTCAGTTTGTCATAAATGTAAATGAAAGTCCTTTCAAAATTGACAGGCATGGCAAACTCATTTTCTCATGTTCTAAGTATTTTGAGTACAGGGAACCTGTGCAGCTGGTCAAGGGTTTCCTTCCCCGGTGTGCCCAGCAGCCTGCAAGGGGTCCCCCAGCAGCGCTGGTGTGTGTCGAGCCCTTGCTGCAGCATCTGCTGTCACTGTCCGCTCCTTCATGCTGGAGTGTGGGTGTGCCAGAGGACAGAGTTACTTAGTGGGGCTAACATACAATGAATTTTATTTACTGTTTGCATGACAGCTGAAGAAAATGGAATTCACAGCAAAATCAAAGTTAAGGTCCCAGAGCAGCAGGAGGTTGTGAAGGTGACAGCAGACCAAGGTGGGAGGGAGACTCTGGGCTACATGTAGCTTTTGAGTGGTGCAGGCAGCCTTGACACTGTGGTGGGCTCTATAGAGTTTCACACCCATAGTACTGAGGAAGGCTGAGCTGTGTGATATTCAAAAAGGATGAAGGGGGGTCCTGTGGGTCACCAGAGGTGACTCTGTTTTCCTGTTTTAGAAGTTCTATGCAGCATTTTTCTACTGTTAGAACATCACGATAAAAACACTAAAGGGGATTAAAACATCAACACTAACATTATTGGCAGTTTGCGTGTGGAGTTTTGTTCTTCTTGGGTCTTTGTTTGTAGATCTACATGGTTTTATAGCATTGTGAACTTACCTGTGTGCCAATTTGCATACATATAAATTGAGCCATAACATAAAAATTCTCAGCTTCTAAAGCAATCTTAATTTGAAAATTTTGCGCTTCACATGGAAACTTAGTTACTCCGGAATAAAGACATGATGTATCACATGATAGGTAACTTAAATTTTTAAAATGAACCAAAGTAGATTTTTTTCTCTCTATTAATTATCCCTTCCTCCAATTTTAAGTTAAATTGATACTATTTCTAATGAACAATTCCTAGATATGAGAATAGGAATGGGAGAATAATACAAATGTTGATTCCTTACTTTCATACATGTAATACACATATTACTCATGTCATGATATGCATTCTTACAATGATCCATGTAAAATATAAGCCCTTAATTTAAAAAAAAGTGTGGACTCAGAAGATTTTTTTCTGTGATTTCAAGTATTAGTAAAATTGGATAATTTTTCCTGTGATTAACTTGCACCAGTCTTTGAGCCAACCCTTGTTTAAAGAAGTCGATAGTATGAATACTTTTGAGTTTATTGTCAGGTCCTTTTGGAAATGAGACAGTGAATTAAAAATCAATTATATGTTCAGAAAAGTTGGTACAGGGCAGTCAATTCTGTCAGTTAGTTTGTAGAAAGATTCTACTGTTTAACAAGCTTTAAAGAAAAATGTATTTTTCAAATCCTTGAGTAAATGAGATGCAACAAGCGGTAGAAGAGAAGAGATATTTCTAAAATGTACTTCAGTATTTAATGTCAGTAGAGTTGCCTCTGGGCTAAATAAGCAAATTCAGCTGTGACCTTGCCTTTCACATATGTGGCTATGTCACTTTCCAGTCTTCCTCGTCATACTATGGTCAGAGAAACTAGTATGCCCACTTTGGTCTCTCTTTAATTTTTAATTTTTTTCCTTTCAAATAAAATCATTTTTCATTTTATTTAACCAGTGATTTTTTTTTAATTCGTTATCCTCTAGCCCTATTTTAGATCAGTGTTTAAAGGCCTGTAGTACCTAGTGTTGGCCCCTGGGGCTCTCCACAGGTCTGTGTAAGTGCATTGTCTGTACACATGTATGTGTTTGTGTGTGTGCATATGCTAAGGTGTGGGGCATTGCAGAGCAGAGGCCTGGGAAGTGACCCCACATTGAATATAAGCATACCCCATAGTATCCCTTGCTGCTCAGGATAATCTTTTTAAATCAAAGACTAAGACTAGTTTTGCAGGCATTTTTCATTTTTGATTAAGGGGAGAATGTTGTGGTGAGTCTTCAGTTTTGAAGGGGTCATAAATAACTCAGGCAGTGGGATGTTGAAACCATGTTTTTTATTTTATTTTCAAGAGCATGTAAAAAATGGAGAACATTTCCACTCTCAGCCAGTCATTGCTGTCTTCTGTTCATTGAAGACTTGAGAAGATGACACAGGGGGCTTGGGAGATGGCATTTGTTCTCCCATAGGCAGAGTGGGGGTTTATAAATGAAAAGGATAGAAAACGCTTTTCTTCTGCAGTTTCCTAGCAACAGAACTGGAGTCAGTGTTAATGTGTGTGCTTGGAGCATTCTGTCTAGCAGCATCAGAGCCGTACATTATCACAGGTGACACATACACACTGGTGGTCAGAACTCAGGATAGGCAGAAGGGCAAGGGGTAAAAAATGGGAACTCTGCCCCAAGGGGACATAACTCATTGAAGCTATCCTCTCTCCTCCCTGCTCCCGCCCCCACCACCCCAAGTGAGTGTTTAATCTGCAGTCTCCTTAGCTGAAAGTAGGCATGGCCTTGGTAGCATCCCTTCCCCCTCCTGCTACCTGCATCGCACCACCGGCCCATCTTTCCCAATCCTGCTTGCTAGTGCTTCATCATTCTTCCCTAACACTGTGTGCTGCTGAAGGACTTTCCAAAGGATCACTTCTTGGGAGGAGGTTGTGAGTACTGGGAGTAGAGCCCAGGGTCTTCACACTGAGGTACAGCTCCAGCTTATTTTTGACTTTTGGTTTTGAGATAGGGTCTCCTCGAGTTGCCCAGGCTGGGCTCAAACTTAGATGCCCCTGCCCCAGCCTGCCAGAATTCCTGGGATTTCAGACCTCTGCCACTAGGCTTGGCTAAAAGGATTTTTGTGAGGGGTTTCTAGTATGTTTTCCACATTTATAAGAGCAAACTACTGAACAGACAGGCAGCAGAATATGTTGAGTGGTCAGAAGCCAGAATGACTCACCAAGTCAGTGTGCAGACCCTGGGCCTGTCTCTGCTGCCTCTGCTCTGCTCTTCTGTTGGGTGTTGCTTTGGCCGCTGACCTCCTTAAAACAGGAAGAACACGACCCCTGTATGTTTACGAGGCTGCTCTTCAATTCTGATTTTAGGTTACTAGTTGAAATTCATTCATTTGTTCTACAGATACCTACAGAGAACTGACCCTGCCGGTGCTGTTTTCACAGGCAGGGCACGCAGCAGTGAGCAGAAGAGGCCAAACCCCTGCCTTCCTGGGGCTGGCAGCGGAGTAGGGAAGGTGGATTAGAACATTGAGCGGTATATGTGATGTGTCAGTGCCAAAGAGAAAAAACACAGGAAAAGAATGTGAAATATCAGGTGTCAGGTTGGACTTTTCTTTCGGCTAGCCCCAGTGTGTCACTTTGGAGTGAAGAGTTCAGGAGAATTAGAGAGTTAGCCTTGCAGATACATACAGAAAGAGCATTCTCAGCAAAGGAAACAGCAAATAAATGCCAAGGCCCTGTGGTAGAAACAGGCCTGATAGGATGTTTAAGGAATAGTGAGAATGCCCCCTCTGTGGTGGAGCTGGGTGGGAGGAGGAGCTTGGGTCACAGGGCCATGGACATCTTAGAGCAGTGTTAATTGCTTCTGTTTTCTGTCTCAGCACTGCTTTGCTGTGACTGAGTTAGTGTCATGGTTTAGATCTGGACTGACTCCCAAAAGCCTCATCTTCTTATGTGAGCTGTGGAGGGTTGCGAGGTGGGCCTGGCTGAAAGCTGCAGATACTTAGGTCTTGACTTGGAGGGGCGGGGCCTGTGCTGGTTCCGCCCACCCGCCATCTTTCTCTGTTCCACCACGCTCTGAGGATCTCCGTCTCCCTGGCAGCTCTGGCGCTAGCTGCAGGTCCACTTATGTGATTTCACCATTTTCCAGCTGCCCACCCATGAAACTGTGAGCTACAATGGATGCTGACTACTGAGCTAGAGCGATGAAAAAGTAACCAAGGCAGTTCGCGACGCAGGCTCCATGGCGGCTCTTCCAGCAGTGTCTCTGTGGTTTCAGTGCTCAGGATTCCAGATCGCGTAGCCTCTGGCTCCTGCAGTGGCTCACTGTGTGGAGGCTGAAGCGGTCTGGTGTTGTGACCACCTTATTTGGTGTTTACAAATATGTTTACTGTAAATTCCACATTTGTGTTGTGTTGTATTTTGTTGGTACTGGCCATTGAGCCCAGAACCTTCACACTGAGCTATGTCCCCACCCTATTTTTTAATGTTTGAGGTCAGGCCTCACTAAGTTACTCAGGATGAGCTTAAGTTTGTGATCTTCCTGCCTCAGCCTTCATCACCGGGTCCAGCTTCTAAGTTCCACATTGGTGAGAAGAGTGGTTTTTCCTGAGTGGGCAGAAGAAAACTACCTGGAAAAATCACCTGGAGAGAGGGCACCTGCTGTCCTGTATGGATAGGAGGAGAAGTTCCTCATGTCACTGATAGATTTTAATTCAGGAAGTAGAGACTTCAGCGGATTTTGGAGTGTAGGTATCATACTATGAATTAAATTAGCTAGTAGAAGTAGAAAGTGTTGACAAAAACCTTTCTCCTCTGGGCCAGTCTCTGACCGTGGGACTCAGCTCAGGAAAGAGATCTCGAGCAGTGCTTGACTGAGCAGGCCAGTTTCTCCTCCATGTGCAGTGGCTCAGGCCAGGCATGTCATGATTTTATTTTTATGTTGTTTGTTGATTTTGGTGCTGGGATGGAGCCCAGGGCCTCCACTCTGAGCTACATCCCCAGTCTATTCTTATTTTTGGTTTTGAGACAGTGTCTCACTAAGTTGCCCACTCTAGGCTCAAGCTTGCCATCCTTCTGCCTCAGCCTCCTAGAGTGCTGGGATTGCAGGCCTGCGCCATGGGGCCTGGTTCTGTGGTATTATTCTTAACCTAGAGGATTAATGCCATATGCACCAAGGAGGATGCTGGCCTGGCTACTACTCTCTAGTGTGTTCTTTCCCCAGCACCCAGTACTGTCATCTTTGTGAGAGGTGAGGTGGTCAGGAGGGATGTTACGCTGAGTTGTATCCATTACTGATGAAGGCCTGAGGGTCCACACCTCAGGGTTGTCTTTGTATTTGTGGGGGTATGGTTCCTGGGCTGCAATGGTGTGGTCATTTGGGTGCGTGCACACTGGACTAGGACATACATAGGGCAGGAACTGCAGTTCATTTCTTCTGAAGTTCCTGAACCCAGCCCGACAACTGGAGCAGGACTGAAAATAATATTCACTTGCGTTGAGACCTCGGAGAGACTTGTCTTTTCTTGTGGGTCCTAGAACTACTTTCCTGGAGAGGCCTGTGGTCGCTGAGCTCCTAACCTGCTGTAATCCAGGGAAGTGGCTTTTGCCACCAGCATGGGACCAGTGCGTGCTTCCAGCACCAAGAGAGTTAAAGGGACACTTCCCTGTTGGTCTCTCTCCTCAGCAGCTTCCTTTGGGACGAGTGGCCAACCCTTTGTGGATGCCTGGGTTTTTTCTGGATTTCGATAGGAAGGGTGCTCCTTTGCTAGCATTTCCCAATACTTAGTGGTAGTAGACATGTTTGAGAGGCTCTGCTGTGACATTGCGTGACACGGGGTTGCAGGCGGGCTGCGGCAGCACCCCAGTGATCTGGCTGCTGGTAGACATGCTCCTGCACAACCAGGCTCTTTGCAAAATTACGTGCCCTTCTGGATTGGAATGTACCGGTGACCTACCTCTGCTCTGAAGTTTCCTCTGGAACCCCCTATCTGTCCCTGCAAGAGTGTTTTCTTCCCTTGTAGAGCCTGAAGTACATGGGTACTTCCCCTCAGCAAAGGAGACTGTCAAGTGACTGTACCAAGAGCGGATAGGGAAGGGGTAGGGAAAGTTGGGAAGGGTTAACTAGTGGAGCAGAGTGACTGTTACACTGTACTGTGGAGGCCAACAAGTTGACTGATGCCATAATTGGTTTAAATTTTAAAAGGTGTATCTATAGCCAGTTTTTTTTTTTAATGTGTATACTCTTATATTCGGGACTATTTTAGGAATCATTTAGGAATCCTGTCCCCCGAAATATGGGGAATGCGCTGTTTCAGAGGCAGTGTGGGGACAGGGAGCAAGCCAGAAGAGGCCTAGTGGTTTGTGACAGAAACACCCTGCAGAGTGCTGGGAAGCGGGCTGGCTAGGGGGCCAGGCCAGGGTGCCACCTGGGGGACACCAAAGCTTACAGTCTCCCTCCCTTCGGGGTTTTAATTTTTTAATCCAAGAAATGGTAAGAAAAGGAGGAACAGAGAAACTTTGTAGTTGCTGGCAGTTGTGTTTGACAGGAAATCTGGATTGATCTATCCTCCATCCTTCTACTTCCTCAGTTTAAAAATTGCCCAGATACTTTATCTTAAGTAGACAACGTTGTTCCTGTTTAAGAAACTTGAAAGCAGTGTCTTACTTACTTTTTCATCGCTTGTGACTCAATGCTGACATGCACAACTTCAGGGAGGAAAGATTTATTTTAGCTCAGTTTCAGAAAGTCGCAGTTGGTTCATGGGGTGGGTGCCTGGGAAATGATGAAATCCCATAGTGGGCCACAGCTGAAGCTGGAGTTCCAGGGACAGAGATCCTCACATCATGACAGAACAGAGACAAGTCTAGGAGAAAGGGTAAAACCAACACGCATCCCTCCAGGTCAAGCCAGAAGCAAATGCCCCTTCCAGCCAGGCTCTACCTCCCACTGTACACAGTAACCGTAGGTACATGAGGCTTTTGGGGGACACTCCAGATGCCAGCCACAACATGCAGCACCCATGCAGTGGCCTTCTATCGCTAAGAGTTGTCAGTATAGCTTTGTATCCAATTTGTAAGTTTTGATTATAAATTTTTCCAGTCTTTCCCTTTGGTGTTAATAAAATCTGCTAGATAGCAGAGATGCATGTTAAAGCATGTTGCGAGCTAGAATGGGTATGAGGGGACATGGCTTCAGGCAGTGGCTGTGTTCTAGGTTGCCTTAGACCCTTGTCCTCTACCCAGGAGCTCTCCGTCTTGGAGAGGCAGAATTTTGACACTGCGATCTGTGGAGGTGCTGCACATTTGCTGAGGACCTTCTTTCCGCATCTTCAGCATCAACACTGTCACTTCTCTTTCTACAGGGAGCCTCTTGTTACTTAGGCTAGTAGCTAAGTGAGCCTGGCTGTCCATTTTTTTCAAAGGGGAAATTTTAGGAAATGCACGTAGCAAAGTTTTGTTGAACATAGGTTTGGGGAGCCTGTTGACCTGGATGCCAAACCCATGTCTAATAAATTAAAGTGTTGTGTGCGGAAGCACTGGGCTCCTGTTCTGTAACTACTGTTCCCATGGGGGTAACAGTGGGGACCCTGGGTTTCATTGGGCAAAGCTAATGTGGTTCCCAGAGCAGCTAAGGGACTGCGATGGATTCTGGAGTTTTGGGATCCTCCCCACTAGTCCAGTCCACGGAAATGAAATCTGCAAGCCCTTTAACAATATCAGTGTTTCAGATCATCCTGGAAATAGCCCGGCTTCCTCCCCAGCTTTAGTTGTGGTTCAAGATTATGACCCCAGAGCAGCCTGGCCATGGCGTCTCCCTTATAGAAAGAACCCTCTGATTTCATAATCCACTCCCACCCTGCCTCCCCCTTCCCTTTTTCTGACTTTCTTTCTTTAAGTCCCTGTCAGGTTTCCTGGGGATCCCTTAGCTTCCCCTGCCCCAGAACCCTGGCAGGGGTGTGTGCACAGGGCTCCTTCTCTGTCCTGAGGGTCTTCACAGGAGGCCAGTGAAGGCTTGAAATTGAAAAGGTGAGCATGCTTGCCTGTTGCTAGAAAACCAACTTTTTATTAGCAAAAAGAATTTTCACTGTGTGTTAAGTTTACCTTCACTGCCTTTCCACACCTTTGCTGGGCTGTGCTCGGTGCTGGGAATCCCCTTATCTTCCTCTAGCTGCATCATTTCTTCCCATCATTCTTAGTTTGTCCTTATTACTCAACTGACTTCTTGGGAGTTGAGTCAAGGGCACCTTCACACTGAGCTGTATCTGCAGTTTATTTTTTATTTTGAGACAGGGTCTCACTGTGTTGCCCAGGCTGAGCTCAAACTTACAATGCTCTTGCCTCAGCCTCCAGTGTAAAGCATTACAAGTTTGTGTCACTAGGGCCTGGCTCTTGTTTTTTTTTTAAGATTTACAAAGGGAAAAAGGATTCTTCTATATAAGAGGAAGGGGAGATACCAGTGCTTTTAAACAAACGAACTGCATTTAGCCTTTCACTGAGAAGTTATCTGCAGGAGAAGTCCACTGAGGTTGTCCCTGACTGGCAGGACCACTCGCAGGAGACTCACTGTTCATTGCAGTATACCTGCCATTTTGGCTGTGGTAAGTGAGCGTTCAAGTCAGACATCGTCATCACCAACAGTTCAGAGAAGAGGTGGCCGCACACAGTTGGGACTTTGAGTTTGCTCAATTGCTGACTGCCTCGGTGACACAGGGGCTGTAGGGTTGGACAGCTGCTTTTGCCCTTGCCCCAGGACAGCCTGCTGGAGGAAGTGCTGGTTGAGAGGAAGCTGGACGTGTGGGTAGGGTTTCCCAGACAGAGTGGACACAGGCTAATAAAAGAAGGCATGGACGAGTATGTGCGACTTGCAGTGAGTTGCCTAGTTTGAATGAAGCGTATGGTTGGGGGAATGGATAAGAAAACTGATGCAAACTTGCCTAAAATCCCCATACTCTGGTAGGCTGAGACAGGAGGATCGCAAATTCAAACACAGCCTGGGCAACTGAGCCACTTACTGAGATGCCGTCTTAGAAGGCATAACTTAGAGAGTGAGTGGAGGGAAGTGGCACTGAGCCTAGAAGGGGCCAGTGTTGCCTTCAGAGGCGCCTTTGTGCAACAGTGTGATATCCTGTTCTTTGATGCTTCCTCACTCTAGTATGTCTATCAAACAGGCTGAAGGGCCTAAAACGAACACAAAAGACACAAAGGAGCTTTATGTGTGGGTTATTCATTTCCTCTTTGTGATTCTGTCTCTTCCCTCTTTCCCTCCTCCTCCCTCCCTCCCTCACTTTCTTGGTCTCACTCTGTAGCCCAGGCTGGTCCTGAACTCACTATGGAGCCCAGACTGCCCTTGAGCTCACAGCAGTCCTTCTGCCTCAGCCTCCTAGGTGCTGGGATTACAGGTGTGTGCCACCATGCCCAGTTTATGTGGCGCTGGGGAATTGAACCTAGGTCTTAGGCAAGCACCTTAACTACTATGCTATTTCTCCAGCCCTCTTTCATCCTTTATTAAGCCACAGGATGCTTTCCTGCCGTTAGCCTGCCTACATTGTGTTGAGCAGCTCTCGTGCCAGCCTGGGGGGAGTGGGGCCTACTGTACAGTAACCTCGGGTCTCAGGGCTGTCCCCAAGTGAACCAAGGAAAAAGTGCAGTGCTGGGGGAAATTTCCTCTGAGCATTTGCTGATTTGTGTTCTTTTAGGCTTAGGTTTGTGATATTGCTTAAAAACAAGAAACAATGGTTCTTCTTGTCCTCTGATTTTTTCCCCTCCTCTTTCCTCTTCCTTCCTTTTTAAAAGATAGTCCTTACCTGTCTATAGGAAGCACCCTTTATCAGTGTAGTTTGTAAAGGTACTTATGGTTCAAAGACAAGAAAACAGGAGTCTTGGCGCAGCTGACCGGCTGAGGGTGTGCCTGGAAGGTATTGCTGCACTTTGATTCTAAGAAGTGAGCACACTAGTAATACCCCTTTCAACTCTCAAAGGCCCAGGTGCTGATTTAGGAAGTGCCATTGAGGCAGGGGGAAAGGGTGGTTGACACAAAGGCCTCTGCAAGTTGGCCCGAGACTGAACCTCACCCCTTCCTTGTCCCTCAAGCAGGAGATTTTGTAATGGCGGTGAGGGAGGCCCCACAGTGGAGGTCAGAGCCCTAACAGGAAATAGCACATTTGCTGAGGGATGTGTCGGGATGGGCGGAGCACTCAGAGCTCAGCCAGCTGGTTCCACAGAGGAAGGCTCCCAGCCAGCAGATGCCTCTGGCAAGGGGATAGGTAGATACCCTGTGTGTTCAGGACATACCAGGAAGGGCAGGGCCTGGCTTCAGCAGATCTGCAGACAGGGTTACAGACACGTGCACAGGGGCCTTCACCCCTTCTTTCCATCCATCGCAAATGAGGTTTGACATAGTCTGATCTCTCTTTGACCTTAAATGCAAGCTCAGAGCTCACCTCAGCATGGCTTGGAGGCCAAACGTGGGTGTGGTAGGTATGGAGGATGGCAGCAGAGGTCACTTCGATGGGCACCCTGAGCAACTTCAGGTGTTCACTTCCACAGAGAAGCAACATGGCTGCATTGGGAGCCGTGTGTACCCTGGTGGGATATCACCTGTCAGCACAGGGACTTCATGGTATGGTGCAGCCTTGTGGCCCTAGGAAGGGTGTCCAGTAACCCTCGCTGGATCCTCTGGGCTGAACCACAGCCTAGTAAGTGTCGCTGAGATGAAGAAGCATACTTTGCACCCCAGAGAGTTTCTCTTTCAGTAGATAGTTAAAAAAAAAAAAAAAAAAAAGTTTTCCCCCCAAGAGGCTCCTGAAAAAATTTTACTCAAAACCATATGCTTCTTCCAAGTTTAAATGGATGTACAATATTTGAATCATAAGGGTGTAATTTCTAATATACTATAGATATTGGATAAGCTGGTGTCGTGGCACATGCCTATAATCCCAGCATTCATGAGGCCAAGACAGGAGAATTGCCATGAGTCCAAGGCCAGCCTGGGCTACAGAAAGAAACCCTGTCTCAAAAAAAAAAAAGTATGGATATTGGCATTTAAAAATAAAATTGTCCTGTCACTCTTTTAAAAAGTATCTATTGAATTTTAAGTACAGTAGTGATTTATACTTATTTTTGAAAGACATGAATGAGGTGGTAGGGTTTTTTTGTTTTTGTTTTTGTTTGTTTTGGTACTGGGGAAGGAGCTATAGCTTTCACACCAAGCTACATCCCCAGCCCTTTTTTTTCTTTTTTTCTTTTTTTTTTTTTTTATTTTGAGTCAGGGTCTCACTACATTGCTCAGACTGGGCTCAAGCTTTGATTCCTCCTTCCTCAGCTTCCCAGGATACTGGTATTGCAGACCTGCACCACCAAACCCAGCTCTTAGCTCAATTATTTTATTTTATTTTATTTTATTTTATTTTATTTTATTTTATTTTGTGAAACTAGGGATACTAAGATCAGGGATTTCACACTGAACTAAATCCCCAGCCCATAATTAGAGACAGGGTCTAAGTTATCCAGGTTGTGCTTTGTGCTCAACAGTCTAGTGTAAGGTCACCCCTTTGTGTGTTCCTGCAACAAAAAGTACTGTGTGTCAGGGCATGTATGTAAGATATTTCCTGTAACAATAATAAATCTATAAATGATACAAGAGAAAGATTTTTTTGAGACAGCATCTCACTCTGTAGTCTAGCATGGTTCTGAGCTCATTGTGTAGCCCAGACTGGCCTCAGACTTAAACCAGTTCTCCTGCCTCAGCCATCCGAGTGCTAGGATTACAGGTGTGTACCACAATGCCTGTTTTTATGTTGTGCTGGGGATCGTACTTGGGTACTTAGTGTTTGCTAGGCAAGCGCTTTAACTGCTGAGCAATTCCTCCAGCCTCAAGAAAAAATTCTTTCAGATTGTGTTATTTTAAAAGTTACTAGTGCACAGTGGAACAAAACATCAAATATAAATATTGATAATAGTTTTACTTTTTGCATGATACTTATGGAAACAAAATGATAGCTTTTTAAAAATTAGTTCTTAAATGAATATTACAGTTGAAACAAGTGGCTCTCTGAGCACATTTTATTTCTGTTATTGGTCTGTAGGTGGCAGTGCCTAGAGCCCTTGTTTCCATAACTAAGAAAATGGGAGTGACTCTTCTGTTAGTGTCACTTGGTCACTTAGATTCCTTCTCACTATTGTCAAGAATGCAATTTGTCTTCATACGTTATTCCGCTAACCTTTTGGATGGCATCTTGCTGGGTCTTCTTTTCATTTGTGGAAAGTGCAGAATGTGTCTGACTCCACAGGTTTTCGTGTCATGACCTCACAGCTGGGCACTGCTGGCTACCATCAAGTATGTCCAGCTGCCCCTTGTCGTGGTGTCCAGGGCAGTGCTGCCTGGTAGTTTCCACTTGGAGTAAAGAGAGGCTGTAGAGACTGGAGGTACCCCTTCCTCCAAAGCACCTTCTCAGGCCCAGGACTTAAGAATGTTGAGGGCTCGGAAATGAATTCTCTGAGAACTATTTGATTCCATGTATCCTTACAGAACTTTGTGTCTGCATGCCCAATTTGCACACTATGGACCTACAAATCCTGTGTACCAGGCTCTGGGAGAACCCAGGGAGAGGTGAGCCTCCTTGGCAGTGAGCCAATGGCACGAAGAGGGCCAGTCTCAGAGCCTCAGGCAGGGAACTGGACTGCGTGTTGCTTAGGTGATTAAATGACAAAAACCATACTGCCTTACCCTCCAGGATTTATCATATGCATTCACATTATATATTTCAAGCAAAATTTCCCCAAAACCATGAAAAAACCAAAACCTTTTGCTATATTTTACGTAGAGTATAGTGCACGTTCTAGTCTATATTCTTAGCATGTGTTAACTGTAAAACATGTTTTGGTAGTGGAATTTCAGTATAACTGTTTTTCTTTGTGGTCCCATGTTTTATTTTAGGCATCTATAAACCATTTTTAGAGTGAGTTAGGTTTTACCAGAAAACAGATTACGAACTGTACTTCTTCCAAATACCACAGATAGTTTCCAAAGCGTCCCAGATGACAAGTTCAATAAAGTGGTTTCATGGAAGGTGAGGACAGGCAGTGCCTGCCTGCTAGGATGGCCAGGTGTTAACTGGCTTGGGGTGTATGTTAAAGGTATTTAAACAGCTGCCATAGATTTGCGGGTCTCAGAATGGAAGGATACGAGTGTGTCCTCCACTCCATCCAGTGTAGGCATCACAGGGGAGTCCCTGGTACTTCCAAACAGCATGGCTCCTGGGGGTTTTGGGTCTTCCCTGCTCTTCTAACCCCAAAATCCATGTCAGAGGGAGAAAACCTCCAGTGCCCCAAGACTGCATTTCACAGCAGTTGACAACATTCTTGGCTTTACTATTAAGTAATCTTGACCTGTGGTACTTAGTTACTGTTTGATTTGTTTCTTTAACATTGTAACATTGTTATTTTCTTCCTGGAGCTGTTTTAGGCAGCTGATTTCCTCTTCACGCCAGGCCCCCTGACTTGAAACTACAGAGCTGCATTTAGATCAGGTTTCTCCCCTGATGCTGGCTTTATCTCATTTACCTTGTCACGTTTCTGTTGCCACATACACTGTGATCTGGGCCTCCCCACAGCTTTTTAACAATTAGTAATTGAGCAGGAAGTGTGTTTTTATTACAGAGAGAGGCCTTTTGATTTTCATTTTACAATCATGTGGTGTTTTGCAGAGAGCAGAGGTGGGCAAGCTCCTCTCTGAACACATTTCTCACAGAGAGAAGTCTGTTGTTCCAGCCACTTGGCTATCTGTCAGCGGTACTCAGACTTCCCCCTTGTGTTGGTTGCCTGGCAACCTGGGGCTGGAGCAATCAAACCGTGGCCAGTGCTTTTCCAAGCCCAGATTGAGAGATGATTTATTGGTGGAACTGTAAGCATGGTAAACTCAAGCCTCAGAAATGGACCTTCTTTTTCTTCTGCTTTAAACCAGGAGTTTATAGAAACCACATCAATAAAAATAGAAGAGAATGAATATCAGTTGGAGGGGTTTGTTGCAAATTTTTCAAAGAATAAAATTAGGGTCTTTAAGGAGCTTATTCAGTGTCTGCCCACCTATGGATAAGTTAATATTTGTTGAATTACAGGGTTTTTTGTTTATTTGTTTGTTTGTTTTGGGAGGCAGGATCTCACTCTGTGGTCTAGGCCACTCCTCAACTGACTACTAGCCCAGGCTGGCCTTGAACTCAAGTCAGTCCTCCTGCCTCAGATGAGTGCTGGGATTATGGACGTGTGCCACCACACCCATCTTATATGGTGCTGGGGAGTCGAACCCAGGTCCTTGTCCTTGTGCTTGTAGGCAAGTACTTTAGCCACTGAGCTATTCCTCCATCCCCCTTCCTTGCCTTTTTTAAAAGACGGGGTCTTGCTCTGTAGTCCAGGCTAGTCCTGAACTCACTGTGTTGCCTAGGCTGGCCTGGCCTGGAGCTCAACACGGTCTTCCTTCCATATTCTCTTGAGTGCTGGGATACAGGTGTGGGCTACCACACCTGGATCTTATATGAAGTGGGGGGAATCAGGACCTTTAGATTATGAGGCTGACATGCTGTCAGATGGCCTGAGAGGACAGTTGAAGTCGAGAATCAAACTTCGGCCTTGGGCTTGCAAAGCAGGTGCTGTAAGTGCTTTGTTATTCCTCGAGCCCTGAATTACAGGGTTTTTTCCACCTATTTTATTGGAACTCTCATCGTGTTCAGTTAGACCTTTTTTGCCGTCAATCAGGGTGTGTACTTGGGATGCTGTATTTCCTTGAGAAGCACAGGGATTGTTGAGTTGCCCCATCAGCTTTGAGGCCTTGAGAGAATCAGGTGTGGAATCAGACCAGCTTCTCTGATGGCTGTCTTCATTTTTTTTCACCCGTACTAGGAACTGAACTCAGAATTTTCTCATTGAGCTATATCTTAGTCCTTTTCTGTTTTTTTTTATTTAATTGTTCCTTTTTGAACCACGATCTCACTGAATTGCTAAATTGCCCAGGCTGGGCTTGAAGTTGCCAGACTCTCACCTCAGCCACTAGAGTGCTAGAATTACGCCCACAGCCACCACACCTGGGTTTAAGGCAACATGAATAAAATGCTGATGGGTCTTCTATTATTATTAGTGTCACTGAGATTTGAACCAAAAGCTTTCACCCTAAGCTACTTTTCAGCCATTTCATTTTGTATTTTGAAAAAAAGGTTTCACCAAGATGCCATGTTGCCTAGGCTGAGTTCAAACTTGTGATCCTCTTGCCTCAGCTTCTGAGAGCGCTGGGATTATAGGCCTGCACCACCAGGCCCAGCGCCTCATTTTTTAAATTAGCCGGAAAATCCAAAGACCTGGGTATATGAAAAGTCTCTGTACCATCTGCACAGTTGTTCTGTGAAAATAAGCTGCTCCAAAATGTTTTCATTAAATCATATTTTAAACAGCCAAAAACTCTGCTCCACTTTATGCTATGCTACCAGTTGTTTTAGTAGGCCTTTCTCTTAATATGTTACATGTCTGTCTGTAAAGAAGAGAGAGCTGCCGTTTTTAATTTTCAACATTGACAGTCTTTTCACTTTCTGTGTTTGTCTACACTGCCTTCTCTTGCCACCTCTCCCCATTTATGATTATAACCCTGTAACTGTGAAATTTATCCTCTGTTGATTGATTTTTTTTTTCTATAAAAGGCAGATCAGCAGGGCCTTGACGCAGTTTCGTCTTCATAGTGCCCCATCGTTGCAAATGAGGATGAAGAGAATCAGGGCTGGTGGGGCAGCTCAGCCTAACTGAGCTTCACCCTAACATTTCTTTCTGCCAGATATTAAGAAAATGCTTTGGACCTCAGTGTATATATCCAACTGTGTATGTAAATGCTCTATTAATGTGTTTGTATTCCTTGTAAATATACAGAGCAACTGTGTGTGTGTGTGTGTGTGTGTGTATGTATGTAATTTACACACAGCTATGTGTGTTCATGCCAGTACCTGTAGCTAGAGTGCGCTGTCCCCGGAGTGCTTCTGTTCCAAACAAAAGCCAGTGAAGCAGGCTCTGGGGGCCCCTTCCAGCCTGCTTTGGGACCCTCCTTTAGGGGCTGCCTTGAAAAAGGGCGCAGCAATCCTGCATGGTGCCAGCATGAGACCAAGCAGGGAAGAGCCACTCTTGGTTAGGGCATCTGCTTCATGGTGATGTTTAGGGTTTGTCATCAAAATCCTCCCCTGCCCCCATGCTTCCTCTCCTAAAGGGTAGTTGGTACTGCTCTCGTTTGGAGTTTATTTATTTTTGAGACAGGGTCTCCATCTGTGGCCCAGGCTGGCCTGAATTCACTATGGAGCCCAGGCTGGCCTTGGACTCACGGCTATCCTCCTGCCTCAGCCTCCCGAGTGCTGGGATTACAGGCGTGCGCCACCACACCCAGCTTATGTGGTGCTGGGGAATCGAACTCGGTACTTAGCACTTGACTTAGTGCTTGCTCAAGCACTTTAACCACTGAGCCATTCCTCCAGCCCCTGGAGTTCATTCTTTTAACTGAACAGAGTGCAAGGAGGAGTCCAGGCCCCTGCCATTTCACCAGGAAGAAGAAACAAAGTCCATGAACCTCTGCTGTGCTGGGAGCTGAAAGTTTGGGAAGTGGAGCATGTCAGAATGCTATGTGATTGTATTTATTTTATGAGGCTATGATATTAGCTGTAACTGTAACAGTATGTCTGCCTCTCTCGAAGAAAACTTTCATGTGCACTGATTTTTTTGGTGTGTGCCTGTGATACCGAGGATTGAACCCAGATCTTCACAGCTGAGCTACAATCCCAGCACCGCCCCCTACCCCCCTTTTTTTTGAGAGAAGGTCTACCAGAGTTGCCCCAGCTGAACTTGAACTTGTGGTCCTCCTCCCTCACTCTCCAGAATGCTGGGATTACAGACCTGTGGCAACAGACCAGGCTTGTGGGGGAGTCTTAATGTTTCACAGAAACGAAGTCAGGATTACTCTAGCTCTGCTTCCTGTGTGGTCGCCACTAGCCATATGTGGCGAGTGATAAGGTGTGCTGTCAGTGCAGTAGACATACTCGATTCCAAAGACTGAGGGAGGGAAAAAGTAAGAATAGTCTGGGCTCGGCACAAATTTGTAATCTCAGCAGTTGAGAAGACTGAGAAAAGACGGTCACAAATTTGAGCCCATCCTGGGCTGCTCAGTGACTTAATGAGAGCCTGTCTCAAAATCAAAAACAGAAAAGGCTAGAGAATTTAGCTCAAAGACCTGGGTTGGATCCCTTGTACCACCAAAAAGAAAAAAGAAAAGAAAAGTAGATCTTCGGCTGCTAGGCAGAAATAGAATATGAGCCCAAGAGTGGGAGCCAAATATTTAAGTTTTAATTATAAAACAGATAAATGTTAAGAAATAGATAAAAGTAATTTTACTATTTTGTCTCTCTTAAGTTGCCCAGGCTGCAAACTTGCAGCCTTCCTGCTTCAGCTTCCCGGAGGGCCAGGACTCCAAGCCTGTGCCTCCAGGCCCTGCTGTACATCCTTTTGATTATTGTTTTTGTTTTGTTTTGGTTAGTGGCTTCCTCACTGATGATTTTTTTTTAGGTTCCCTTAGAACTTACAGCAAGCAAGATTTCTGTCTTTGATTTGTTCCTCTCCTCTCTGTCCGAGGTGTACTCTGCCAAAGAGAGGTGAACTTGCAGTGTCCTGTTCATGAGCCACTTTCTAGGCCCTATACACAGGGACTACATAAGGATGACACAGCAGGGAGAGGGTACCTATTTGGGCTCTATTAGCAATGGGCTACTTTTATTTTGAGTATAGCTTTGTAGCCTCATTTTGCCAAAATGTATTCCACTGGCAGAATCTCTGCTTGTGTTGCTGGATGCCCAGCCACCTCCCACCTGACTAGCCAGTGCCCTGGAGCTCTCGGAACTTGCCAGTGGCACACCTGGCAGGCAGGTCTGCAATAGTGAGAGGGCATCAGGGTATTTGTGTAAGTGGCATTGCCACAGTGGGGATGAGGGCTCAGTGCCTCTGCTGGAGGGCCACTTAAACCATCTGGTGTGAGGATATACTGAGGATTGAACCCAGGCCTTTTTATTGTGCTGCGGTTTTATTGTGCGGCAAACCCCAGCTTTTATTTTTTTAACTCACTATGGAGCCGAGGCTAGCCTTGGACCCTTGGCAATCCTCCTGCATTAGCCTCCCAAGTGCTGCAATTACAGATGCTGGGGAATCAAACTCGAGTACTTAGCACCCGACTTAGTGTTTGCTAGGTAAGCACTGTAGCGACTGAGCCATTTACCAGCTCCTGTCTTTTTTTTTGGGGGGGTGGGGGTGGGCGGGGGGATAGTGTCTTACTGTAGCCCAGGCAGATCCTGAAATTACTGTGGAGTCCAGACTGTCCCTGAACTCATAACAATCTTCCTGCCTCAGCTTCCTGAGTGCTAAGATTACAGGTATGGGCCACCACCAGTTTATGTGGTTATGGGGAATCAAACCCAAGGCTTTGCACTTGCTAGGCAAGTGCCTTAATGTCTGTGCTATTCCTCCAGCCCCTCTTCCTTCCTTTTTTTTTTTTTTTTTTTTGATGTTTTAGTTTGAGAGGGCTTCACTAGGTTGCCCAGACTTGACTTGAATTTGCTAATCTCCTGCCTCAGCCTCCCAGAATGCTAGGATTACAGGCCTGTGCCAGCAGGCCCAGCAAGGATTGTCTAAAAAATGGATGCACTTACCTAAGGGATTTGGATTTGGGCTTCTGTTGGTACATACCATATACTTTTAGGGGACTAGGCTGGGAAACAGGCCATTTTGCTAAAACTAGGGTGTATTAAATACTGAAGGGATTGAAGGTAGTTGACAAGCCAGCATGTAATGTGGGCGCTCTTCTAGAAGAGGCCAGTTACCCTCTTGTCTGAACTGAGGAGGCAGCTCCCTGTCTCGCTGCTGCTCTGTCCCTGAGAGCCCCAGGAATAGAGGGGTCACATATTGCCTTAGACTCAGGGGCACGAAACTCCAAGAGTCAGTAGCTGACATAAGGGACGTAGTTGGTGAGTGACAGAACCATGCACACAAAGCCGAGTTTTGTTTCTGTTTTAATTTTGAGACAGTCTTGCTGAGTTGCTCAGGCTAGACTAGAACCTGTGACCTTGCTTCCTTAGCCTCCCAAAGTGCTGGGATTACAGGCCTGTGCTGTAAAGCCCAGCTTAAGCCAAATTGCTTTGGAAAATTTTTAACACAGACACAGCATTATAGTCCAACACATGCTTTTGCTTCAAGAGTATAAGTACATGTGAGTTTATACAATTTTTGATAATTTTTTGTTTGTTTGTTTGTTTGTTGAGAAAGGGTCTCCCTCTGTAGTCTGGGCTGGTCATGAACTCACTATTGAGCCCATGTTGGCTAAAGAGTGGTATAAAGGCTAGAGGAATGAGTCAATGTCAAGTACCACGTACAAGCTCGATTCCCTAGCACCACGTAAGCTGAGCATGGTGACACATTGTCTATAAGCCCAGCACTCTGGAGGCTGAGGCAGGAGGACAACTGTGAGTCCAAGGCCAGCCTGGACCTCATAGTTAGTAAAGGACCAGCCTGGGCTACAGAGCAAGACCCTGTCTCAAAAAAATAAAGAATAAAAATAAATAAAGAGAGGTGTAGCTGGATGTGGTGGCACATACCTAAAATCCTAGTACTCTGGGGCAGGAGGATTGCAGGTTAGTCACCTAGCCAAGACCCTGTCTCAAAATAAAATGATCTGGGGAGATAGCTCAGTGCAAATGTCTTAGGCTTGCTTAATCCCCAGAACTACAGAGAAGGAGACAGACAGGCAGGCGGGCAGGCAGAGATAATAGAGCCCTTGCCTCGTATGTGTGACTGCCCAGGTCGATCCCTAGTACTAGGGAGGAAAACCACATAAACCAGGGCCAGTGATACAAGTGTAATCTCCAGCACCCTGGCAGGCTGAGGCAGGAGGATTGCAAACTCAAGCCTAGCTGGTAAGATAATAACTAGCAAGACCTTTTCTTAAAGGGTCAGAAATAAAAGTGGGCTGGGGATGTAGCTCAGTGTAAAAGGCCCTGGGCTGAATCCCCAATGCCACAAAAGAGTCAAGCAAAGTAAGATACCCTCCTTGCTTTTGAGACAGGGTCTTGCTCTGTGGCCCAGGCTGGTCCTGAACTCACTATGGAGCCCAGGCTGCCCTTGGACTCACAGCAATCCTGTCTCAGCCTCCCGAGTGCTGGGATTATAGTTGTGTACCACCGTGCCCGGTTTATGTGGTGCTGGAGAACTGAACTCTGTTACTTAGCGCTTGACTTATACAAGAGAAGCACTTTAACCACTGAGCCATTCCTCTAGCCCAAAGATACCCTTTTAATTCCTCTGATGAGGTACCAAAAGATGTTTTCTACCCAGAGATTCCAAGCAACTGTTCCTGTTTTGAAATCTCATTTCCTTCTCTATCCTTCCCAGAAAAAAAGAAAACATAAATACAATATTGATGTAAAGATGTCTTTTCATCCACTGACCATGTAGTCTCCAAGACATGGAGACTCAGCCACAATTTCATGGGAGATGCAGACTTTTGAATGACAAGAATGTTTGCATTCTATGGAACTGAAAACGAAAAACAAAGTGAAACCGGGGGTCGGGTAGGGGAGGAGGGAGGGAAGGGTAGGGAGAGGGACAAAAGCAGAGTGGGAAAGCCCTTGTCACCTTGACAAGATACATATGTGCATAAAAGGCTCAACTCCATTGTAAACCTTAAGTTTTGCACGTATACATATCAATAATATGGGGGGGGGGGGAATGTTTGCATTCTGAGAGTAAGGGTCCTGAAAAGTGAGAGATCAAAGTGACCCCTGGTCGCGGAGGCATTCAAACTGTATCAGTCCATGGAACACACTGTGCTCCCGGCCCAGTGTGTTTAATGTACTTAACACTCAGCGAGTGTTAATGGAAATAACTTATTTGTGCAAACAAAAGGGAGAAGGGGAGACATTCTAGACCAGGCTGGAGAGCAGGGTGTTTGTAAAAATCCCAGAGAATAAAATTAGGATGGGGCACTGCAGTAGTTAGTTCCACTGTAGGGTTAAATGGGGGTTAGAAATCTGATTAGGAAGCCCCTAATTAACAGACTGATAGTTTGGATCTGCCAGAAATTCTTGCAGGTTTTTCAGATACATTGGGCTTAGTGGTAAAGGCCTATAATGTCAGCATTGTAGGAGGCTGAGGCAGGAGGACCCTGTGTTCTAAGTCCACCCTGCTCAGTTTAGCAGTTTATCAAGACCCTGTTTCAAGATAAAACAAAAGGCACAGTAATGTGCAGAGTGCCCAGAATGGGGCTGGTCTGGGCCAGAGAGGGTTAGACACTGAGTCTGGGGAAGAGAGTAGTGCGGGTGAGGAATGACGTGGGCCTATGTTGGCAGAGGAATATACCCAACCGGAAACTGCCTGCAGCAGCGCTCCTGTATGGTGACTTGTGCAGGTGGTGAACATGGGGTGGGAGGAGGGCAGGCGTTGCCTAGTTCAGGAGACCTCTGCTCCTGCTGACAGCAGTGGGGACACAGAGTTGAGAGGGCAAGCTAGCTGGGGCAAAGAAGCTGGGAGCAGAGAGGTTAGGCTATGCAGTTGATGGAGAACCACAGTGGGACTTCAGTATACATGACCCAAACCCCCTGGTGGATCCAGAGAATGAGGTCAGGGTCAGTGAGGAATCCTCAGGGTGTGCCTAAAGTCCTGAAAGTGACTAAAGGGGGAGGCACATACCGGTCCCTTGTAGCAGTGAAGTGGATAGAATATTTGTGAATTCCAGAACAGCGTCCATTGTGAGAATTCAGCAATTGAAATGAAGCTTTTGAGATAAAGAAGGTGGGAGGAATGTGTCAAGGATCTTTAAGATACGTGCAGGAAGTGAACACGGCAGACTTGCACAGTCTAGGCTAAGGGGAGGGGAAAAGTGTGTAGAAGCCAGAGGCCTAAAGGGCCCTTCCTGGGCCCTAGTGGCTCTGCCCCAACCATGTGGGGACAGTCCCAGAAGGAACCCAGCTCAGAGAGACCTAACAGCTCCCCACACTGTTCTGGTACCATGCTATGGCTTCACCTTCCCTTGTTGACTTGGGCTTGAATCCTGACATTGGTGCCTAGCTGTGGGTAGGAACAGAACATCTAGTTGATCTAAGCTTCAGGCTCTTCATCGGTAGAATGGGTAGAATTCAAGAGGGAGTCCAGACAGAGGCGCAGAGGCCTGGGAGCCTGGGACAGTCTGAAACGTGACAGTCCTTTCTCTGGGTTCACAGCTGGCTGGTTCAAGGAAGATGTGGCCTGAGACTCCTCGGTGTCTAGTATCTGTGTTGACAGTGTCATGCCCTGAGACTGCAGTGGGAGTTACTTTCATAGAAGGCATGAGTTCAAGTTTGAGCTAGGTCAGATGTCAAGGATTTGAGAATCATTGATAAAAATATTTTAAAATTAGTATCCTACTTTCTGTCTTTAAACTCCAGACTAGTTTAAACTATATTTAACTAGCTGTCTTGGAAATATTAATACAACAAGTAAGTACAAAATGTATTTAAAGCAGAGGCAAATCAGGAGTTCTGGTGCTGTTCACTGAAAAAAGTAGATCTGCTAGGCCTAGTGGTGCAGACCTATAGTCTCAGCACTCGGGGAGGCAGAGTCAGGAGGTTCCCAAATTTGAGCCCAGCCTGGACAATTTAGCAACTTGGCAAGACTTTGTTTTAAAATCGCAAATAAGCTAGGGATGTTGCTCTTTCAGTAGTACCATAAAAATGAGAATGTAGATCTTTACACAGGCCAGCCCCTCATTAATGTGTAAATATTTAGAACCACATGATAAATCTCAAAGCAGTATTAACATTCAACTCCCAAGGGAAACATGTCTTAGATGTGGTTGGCGAGACTCTCTTCCAAACAGGACACTGCTGTGAGCTGTGGTAGGTTCCCTTCCGTGTAGGTCAGGTTGGCAGTCACTGGTGAGCAGGTGGGCTGTGATTCCTCCTGAAGTCAGTGCCCTGTGCTCTGCCCCCTCATCGTCGCAGGCCACAGTTGGGACACATCTCTATTTGCTTCTGGGGTCAATGCCTGCCCAAGGGCCCTGACCATGTGGTCTGCGTTGGGGGAGACTGTAGATTGCCTCCTTGCAGATCTACTGCTGTTGAGTCCCCTGGGAACCAATAAGTCATTAACATAAAGTTCTGTGCAGAAAACGGAGTAGAACAGAAGGAGCCATTTTCACAGTGGGAATCATTTTAATACCTACAGTGTTTTCTAAACAGTTATGTAAGAGGACTGAGTAGACATTGCTTTCCAGAAGTCATGGTGAGTTTCTGACTGTGGTACACTAGTTAAAATTCACCAGAGGGAGTTAATTTTGAAAGCTCTCAGCCAGGGGTTAATGCAGAGGTATCTTTTAGCTGTTTCTGTAGTGTCTCCCTGTGTCTCTCTCTCACACACACTTTTCTCCCTCTCTTACTTCTCCCTGCTGCAATGAAGAGTCAGATCCAGCAACTCAGGCAGTACCAGGATGAGCTGCCATGGAAGGTCTGAGATGGATCAGGGCATAGGCACACCTGACTCTGGAGGATTTATTGGTGGTCCAGAAGTCTTAACACCTGATTTCTAATTTGTTTTTTGTTTTTGTTTATTTTTTGAGGCAGGCTCTTGCTCTGTAGTCCAGACTGGTCCTGAACTCACAGTATAGCCCAGGCTTGCCTCAGTCTCATGGCATCGCTCCTGCCTCAGCCTTCCAAGTGCTGGAATTATAGGGGAGTGAACCCAGAGCCTTTGTGTATGCTAGGGAATCACTTTAATCACTTAGCTATGCTCCCCAGACCCCTTCTTTCCAATTTAATACTCAGATTTTGAGAGAGAGAGAAAGAGAGAGAGAGAGAGAGAGAGAGAGAGAGAGAATATGTTGTAGGGGATGGTGCTGGGGGTCCAACTCTGGGCCTTTGCACTAAGCTGCATCTCCAGTTCTGTTGTTGTGTGGTATTGGGGATCACACTTCACAGGCCTTCACAGTGACCTGCATCCCAGCTCATTTTTCACTTTTAATTGTTAGACAGTTGCCCACTGCTAGTCTCAAACTTAACAGTACTCCTGCCTCACCTGAACAATACTGTAGAAGTCAAGAATAGCTGGGGACCACCCCCCTTGTCACATGGGGCAGGTAATTTAAAAGGTCAACAAATTGAGACGAGAGTAAATTATCTGACAAGAATCCAGCCTTCGTTCGTTTGTAGTTTTTCTGGGGGGAGCAATATCTTCAAATGTAAGCACAGGCACCTGTCACCCGTAATCCTCTTGACAGCACTTTTGTTTCATTACTAGGTCCCACCCAGTCCTGAGGCTTCTTAGCTATTTATTCAGGTCACCCTGACCCTTCCATCCTGGGTCAAGGATTTGGTGACTTCTGTGAGCTCTCCCACTTGAGGAATGGAAAGATTAAAAGTCCTTTATAAGGTGCCCAGGACAGTGCCTGTATATACTGCTGGGCAGCACCTCCTCACCATGTTCATGTCATGACACACAGAACTATAAAGGTAGTATTTGTACAGATCAGCAGCATTAAGGGGAGGCAGGCTGCCCAGGTCCATCCGTTTCCCTGAGAGGAGACAGGAACAGGGCAGCAGCTGAAGGCCCCAGCTGGGGTGGGCTCAAGAGAGCCCCAGGAGTCACTGAGCACATTTATTTATAGTGAGTGATAGTGATAATGTATGAGTCTGTTCTTTTGATTCCAGTTGTTTCCCATTGCAGAAGTGGCTGTATCTAAACAGCCATGACCAAGTTTCCTTTTTGAAATAAGAGCAGGCTGGACCCCAGGATTTCTGAGATGAGATTCAGCTGCTTCCCCTCTACCAAGAGTGAGAGAGCATTTCTCAGTTCACCCTGTGTGGCAGCATGAAGATAAGGTGCTTATTGGATTTTTTGTTTGTTTAAAGGCTCTTAATCTGTAGTTCAGGCTGGTCCTGAACTCACGAGGAAGCCCAGGCTAGCCTCAGACTCACAGTAATCCTCCTGCCTCAGCCTTCTAAGTGCTGCTATTACAGGAACATGCCACCATGCCCACTTTGTGCTGTGTGCTTGGGGCCTTGGGCTTGCTAGGTCAACAGGTACTGAAGTTTTTAGAAGCCAGCATTTCAGACTTTCTCTGCTAGGAACTTAGAGGTGGATAACTTCTGATGGTGACAGGATGGATACATCAGTTTAGAAATAGAATACTGCATCAGTTTGTCTAAAAATTGGAGCGCAAGCTGAGTGTGGTAGCACATGGACTGTAGTAATTCCAGTATTCTGAGAGGCTGCGTCAGGAGGCTCACAAATTCAGACCTTGCCTGATAACACTGCAACTTAGGCTTAAAATAAAAATTTTAAAAAGGACTGGAGATGTTCCTCGGTGTGAGGCCCTAGGTTCAATTTCCCTGCACCACCACCACCACCAAAAAAAAAAAAAAGGAACGTGGTCACACACTAAGTTGTAGCATAAAGCAAAAGAACAATCTCCTTGCCATAAATAATGCATGTTTCAGTTTGGATCTCACTCAGCTCCCGGGATGCAGAAATAGAGAACGCCTTGTTTTGTGTTTCTCAGGTGATGCTCAGATTGATTGGATGTCAAGAGCCCCAAAGAAACAATTGCATTTTTCAAAGCCAAAGCTTGTGTCTGAGTGGGCAGACCGCAGCGCTGTGGAGCTGAGAAGCTGGGCTTCCAGCAGCACAGCAGACTGCAGCCTCACTCACCCACCACCTTTGAAATGCACATGTTCTTCTGTTCCCTTCACCTTTGTGTAATGTCTATATACTTCAGGGACAGGAAAGTTGATGGGTATAGAAACACTGCAGGAGTCCTTGAAATTCAGTTCTAGAAATGCTGAATTTCAGCTCAACTACTAGAAGACTTTAAGAAACAGACCATGTCTATGAACTTTACTTAGAGATTTAAGAGTATCTGTCTGTGTATAAGTTGACAGTCTTAATTATGAAATTAGAGTCTTGGAAACATCAAGGTCTTTCATTTGAAGAGAGGGGAAGCCATAGAGGGAAAGGAGACTCCTGCTTCCCACACTGGCCTTTTGCAATCACTGCCTACTTGTAAGGGGTGTCTTTGTTTCTATTCTAAAGGCTACTCTGCATTTCTGGTAAACCACAAGGTGGAGGCTGGTCTCTGAGAAGCAGATGTTTTGCTGGTTTTGAGGCCTTGTGGCTTTCCGTAGAGAAGTAACAGTAGCAGCCACATGAAACTTTTACTTCCTTTTTTACTTATTTTTTTTTTAATTGGGACCAGGGGTACTTTGCCTTTGACAGCGCAATTGTTGATATACATGGACAGCACTGGTAGATCTGTGTTACCACCAGATGTCAAACTCTTATTTATGTAAGTAGTTTGAGATGCCTTTGAGATAGTTAAGCGGGGTTACCTATGGGCTTAGAACATGTATTTAGCCTTAGAAATATTAGTGAGCCAGGCATACTGGTGTATACCTATAATCCAGCACTCAGGAGACCGAGGTAGGAGGATTGCTGTTAGTTTGAGGCTAGCCTGGGCTACAGAGAGAGATCCTTCTTAAAAAAAAAAAAAAAAGGCATAATTTGTCTTTGCAGCATTTAAATGAAGTTCTCTACAAATAAGTAAATGAATGAGAGGAAGTTCCATCTTGGAGTGGGAGGGGTTTGATTTTGGATTTGAGATGAACCTCGGAAGGATCTATTGTGGACTCACTGGCAGTGCTAGTTGGCTGGGACAGGATCCTGGTGTGCATGAACTCAAGCTGTCCTGTGGAGGTTAGAGTGTTGTTCCCCAGCATAGGACCCAGGATGCAATCTGTGATTTGAAAAAAAATTCCTTGGGAGAGACTTGGAACAGGCTGGATGAGGGAGGTGGGCTAACAAACTTAGGGGTTGGGGAGGGGAGGGGAGGGAGACTGGTCCTGGTATTAGTCCCAGCATGGCTGGGACCAGAATATGTCAGGTAGCACTGGGTAAGTGGATGTTGGATCCGGCTGGAAAGAGCACAGTCACAAATGATGGTCACCAAGTAGTCACCATTGTAGGCTGTGTTTTACAAAGCGTATGGCAGTGAAGCACATGGATTTAGGAGCCGAATTTGAATTCTGATTTTACCTCAAAAGGTTGGGGGACCTTAACTAGGTTACTTGACTATCTAGTCTTTGCTTCCTTATCTGCAAAATAGGGAAAATAGCGGAAGTCCCTTCTTACGTGGGAAGACTGAGTTAATCTGTGTGAGGCTCGGGGCATAAAGTACTGGCTAGTAGTCGATTGGAATAATGTTTAGAGAACTGCATCATAGTAAGTGGAAGACACAGGATCTGAGCTCCTTTGTCCACTGCAGCCCATTCCCCTGGGGTTCCACTGTTAGCCTTCCTCTTGTTTTCTTCTCAGTGTCACCCTCTTCTAGTGACCCTGCTGAGCATCACACCCTGGTCTTCCCGTCTGATTCTCTCCAGATCACCTACCTCAATTGCATATAGACTCTGTCTCCTGTTGTCACTCTCACCCTGTATGGAGGGTCCTTCACACCCATTCCCCTTCACAGATCCTCTCCCTTCTTGGTGATTGAGCCCATGTCTCCCTGCCCTGGGGAAGGCATTCTGGGCCAGCGTTGGCTACTTGAGTCCATCCCTGTTCTGGTTGCATTGTTGAACTGCACATTACATGTTTTGTGTACATGGGTGTGGGTACCAGGGATTGAGGCCAGGGCCATCACACTGAGCTACATCCCAATACCTTTTCCTTTTAACGTTTTTTTTTTTTTTTAACTTTTGATTTTGAGGCAGGGTCTTACTAAATAGTGAAGGTGCCCAAGTTGGTATTGAACTTGGTATCCTCCTACCTCAGTCTCCCTGAATGCTGGGATTACAGGCTTCTTACCAGTAGGCCTGCCTATCCATATTTGTCTTACCTGTTAAAACTGAGACATAGTTTAGTAAAGATCCTGTAGATACCTTTTTAACAAATTCCTCCCAATGTTTGGTTCTCAAAATATTTTGAGAGTGAGTCAAATTATTTATTGTTTCTTCCATTTGGAATACTCCTCAATGGCATCTCTGGTCTGAGTTTATTTCCCTCAGTCCTTGATTGGTACACAGTTGTAATCAACCACTACATAGAGTTTTCACTCTAGGTCAATTTTACAGCATCCCACCCTTCTCCTACTTTATTTTATTTATTTATTTATTTATTTTTCTTTGTGGCACTAAGGATGGAGCCCACAATGTTCCTCACAGTGTGCTAAGTCTTTGGCAGGTTTGCCCGGCTTAGGTCATTATGGATAAGGCATTCTGCATTACCTCTGATAAAGCTCTAGTAATGTCCAGCAGCAGTACTGGGTTACAAGTAAAGCTTTTTCTTTTCCCCTTCCCCTGCCCTGCCTCGCCCCCTGCCCCCGAAAAAAATGAAAAGATGGAATCTAGGGCCTTTACACTGAACTACATCCCAGCCCATTTTTGCTTTTTATTTCTGGGACAGGGTCTTACCAAAAAACTAGGTTGCCCAGGCTAGGCATGAACCCCAGCCCCCCTGTCCCGGCCTCTGCCTCCCAGACACACTAGTTTCTTAAGCCAAATGGTCCAAATCCACACTTAGGCCTGCAACCACTGGAATAGGCTTTGTCCAATGTTTTCCCGGAAAGCACTTGCCTCCCCTTCTCTGCTGGCCGGCATTGAGGACCACCCCTTTCAGGGCCTCTGCGCCTGGGCCTCACCTGCTTCTCAGCCTTTCTGCACATCCTGCCCTCCTGGCCGTTCTCACACTGTTCTCTGACCCTTCCTGGCCGATGTGAAGGCCTGCTGAGCCCAGCTGGCAAGCTGAGGCCCTTCTCAGTCACTTCCCCTAAGACTTGGGGAGCAAAGCAAGGTGCTTCCTCCTCCGGGCTCCGCCCACACCCCTTTGTTCCCCTGCTGCTGTCCTTACTGGCCCAAAGACCCGTGTTTACCTGTCTGCCTCCCTGGTATATGGGGATCCTTGAGGGAGGCCACCTCCTCATGGAGGTTCCCTGCACGCACAGCCCAGATGCCTGTGATTTTACGGATGGTACTTATGTCTAGTCACACAGGGTCCTCCTCTTCAGACCAGGGAAGGCTGGGCTTCCTTATGGTCCTTGACATACTTTTTCCTTAGGAACTGTGTGAATGATGTTGGAAATTGACGACAACGAGTCAGATCTTAGGGAGGGGTGAAATCTGAAAACCCAGAACTCCAGGCCTGGAGTGCAAGGTTGCAGATAGGTTTTTCAGGCCAAGTCTGGCACTCAACGTTCCCGGCGGGTCTGCAGCGCCAGGAGTGGGAGGGTCCCTCTGCCCGTTGGGCAGATGATTTATTGGCCGGGACTTCCACCCACGGTGGCTGAGTTGAGGAACGGCGGCCCGCGAAGTGCGGGCCGGTACCTGGGCCGGGAGGGCAGCGTCTGCTCTCTACCCAGCGCCGGAAGGGGCTGCCAGGGTTCTGGGGCGGTCCCCTTATTTCACCAGCGACCCACGGTAGGCGATCGGCTGACCCTGAGCGCCCAGATCGTGCCCGGATACCCAGGAGCCTGTTCGGGCAGCTTGCTCGCGGAGGTGGGAAGGAAGTTTGTGTTTGTCGCGGGCCTCCGGGCCTTGGGCCTCCAGGCAGGGGTAGGGCGGGGCTGGAGCGGCCGGAGTGTGGGCCCCGCGGGCGGCTGGACGGCCAGCGATCCAGGCCGTCTTTTGCAGCCGCCCGCGGCCGCGCTGTCTGTGCGCTCCAGCCTCCTCCCCCGGCAGTGGCGGCGGCAGCGGTGGCGGCCTCGGCCCCGCGCCCCCCGCGCCCCCCGCGCCCCGTGCCGCGCGGCCCCGCCGCGGTCACACGCCGAGCTGCCTGCGGCCGCCTCCACCCTGCGCTTTGTGGAGCGGTGCCGAGGGACTGAGCGGCTGCGCCTCCGGGGCTCAGGCCCAGGTGGGTTGGAGGGTGCTGCCCGGGGGAGCGGCAAAGTGAAAGTCCCCGGCCAGCTGGGGAGGAGGCCCAGGCTGGTGACTAAGGTGGGGGCGGGCGGAGGCGCTGGCGACCCTGAAGGGCACCGGGGTGGCGTCCCGGTTCCTCCCGGAGAGCCCGACGGGCTGGGACAAGCCCTTCACCCCGCGGGTGGCCCCCTGCGGCCGAGGGGCCGGGCCGGGCCGTACCCCTCTGCCGACCTGCCGGGCTGCTGCGATCGGGTGATCGCGCGGTCTGGCGAAACCTGGTGTGTTTGTTGTTTCCACCCTGGCGACTAGTGGCTGTAGTGGAGGACAGGGAACCGTCGCCCGTGGACGCCGAGCGGCCTTCTGCCAGTGCACGGGCAGGTCTGAGGCCGCAGCCCGCCGGTGGGTCCAGCACCGTCCAGCCCTGTCGCTCTTCCCAGGGGGACTTTTCCGCGGTCGTTGTCCTGCCGATGGCACTGAGCTTTGCTTTGCTGACATCCTGTTTTGTTTTTTTGTTTTTACATTTATGTGTTCTTTTTTTTTTATCACAGAAACGTTTCGTTAAGGGACTCAGACAGTACGGGAAGAACTTCTTCCGAATTAGAAAGGAGCTGCTTCCCAATAAGGAAACAGTGAGTACAATCGGACTTTATGTAACTGGATTTTTTCCCCTCTCCGCTCCTGCTGCTTCTTCGCATTTGATCTTATGAAATGGTTTCCTTTAACCCTGTGCTGTACTCACACGCAGCACAGTCTCTCTGTTTGCCCCACTTTCTTGACTTTTAAAATTTTAGCTTGTGCTTTTAGATTCTGAAGTGACATATTGTGCTTATCCCCCTGAAGAGCTTGGTGTGACTGTAGGCCCAGAAAGGTCTTTAGGAACATCAACTAGGCTAGAGGGATGGGTGGAGAATTAACGTCTAATTGTAAATATAGTAGCTGAAGTAGGAACTGTCATTTATCACCAATTTGGATTTGGTAATTTACAAAATCGTTAACCAAGCCAAACATAAAATTGGGAGGGTTTGTGGCTGATTGTACTTTGAATTCTATGGGGAGGGTTTTTTTTTTTTTCTCCCCTTAACACTGTTCTGTCCTTCTGAAGAGCAGTTCTAACTCTTTGATATTCTAGCCCTAAGAGTTAAGTTGGCAGTTTTCATTGGAATGATAATTTCTTAAATTGTTTCAGAGGGGCTTTTAAAAACTTTTTGGATAGATGGCAAAACTGGGACTGGCATCTGACCAGTACTTTTGATAAACTTGGGTTAGAAGCGTTTGCTGAAGAAACTCACTGTGAAGTGACAGGTAACCCTGGGAAGGGGATTCAGTGTCCCTTACCTGTAATGCCCAGCTGCCTTATCTTCTCACAGGTAGTGGTGGGGGAGCCACCACCTTGGGGATGGAGGGAGGGAGGGAGGAGTACCAAGCTTCCCAGCGGGACTCACTCTCACCGGAACTATTGGGAGGAGGAGGGGGAGGGTCATGCTTGTTGCCTCACTTGCCTGCACATTGGGCTGCATTTTTAGGAAGTGGCAGATGAATGAAGAATATCCATCACAAGGGACAGGGGGTGGAACTCAGTGGTGAAAGTGTTTGCCCAACTTGTGGGAAGCCCTGGGTTCCGTTCCACAGCAGCCACAAAAAAATGAGTGGACATGGCGGTGGTTCACCTGTAATTCTAATGCTTGGTTGACTGAGGCAGGAGGACTGCCTTGAGTTCAAGCCCAGCCTAAGCTACTTAATGAGTTCAGGACCACCCTGGACTACAAAGGTCTTAAGAAAACAAGAGCATCTATTTAAAAAGTGGAAGAAGATTTTCTTTTTTCTGTGTGCTTCTTTTTTTTTCTTGGGGGGGGGGGGGTGGGTTGTGGCACAGAGTCTCACTCTGTAGCCCAGGCTGGCTTTGGACTCATGACAGTCTTCCTGCCCCGGCCTCCTAAATGCTGGGATTACAGGTGTGAGCCACCACACCCAGCTTTATGTGGGGCTGGGGAATTGAATTCAGGGCAAGGCTTTAACCGCTGTGCCACTCCTCCAGACCGCTTTTTTGTTTTCTAATGGACATTGTTTAATTTTGATGTTTTTTCTTTCTTTCTTGAGAAAGGTTTTTGCTGTATAGTCCAGGCTGATCCTGAGCTTAGTTTGTTGTCCTGGCTGGCTCTGAACTCATGGCAATCCTCCTGCCTCAGCCTTCCAAGTTTTTGGTATGATAGGAGTGCAGCATCACCCCCAGCTTCAATGGTGCAGGGGAATTGAACTCAGGGCTGTGTACTTGCAGGCAAGTGCTTTAAGCGCTTTAAGTACTCTTCATCTAGCTTTCACTGCTGAAAATAACTTTTTCTCAGCACTTTTATTATATTATATCTTAAGGGCGTAATACCAGGGAAAAAGGTTCTGAGAGTTTTCTGTGGTGCTGGGACTTGAGCCCAGGACCTTCACACTGAGCTGGATTCCTCAGCCTGTTTTCAATTTTGATTTTTGAGGCAGTTACTGAATTGCCAGGCTGAGCTGGAACTTGGGGTTCTCTTAGAGCCTCGGTCTCTCAGAGTGTTAGGGTTATAGGCCTGTGCCACTAGGCCCAGGATTCTGAGATTTCAAGTATAAATAGCATAGCATGAATGGATAGCTTGTATCAATGAGTGAAAATTAAGTCAAACTTGTAATATTTATTATGCTTCTAAAAATGCTGAGATGGGTCATTGAGAATGGTAGAGAACCGTTTACAAACATTGAAATTATGTAACTGATTTGTAAAATCCACTTATTTTTTGCCCTTTTCAAAACAAGTTGGAACATTTTATGTGGAACAGAGAAATAAACACCTAAGTTTGCTGGGGATTTAACCTCTGAACTCAGGTGTTATCTGTCCCTCTGCTCTGCTAAAAATTGTATTTCATCAGGAGTGTAATAGGAGAAATCACTTAACAATCATTTTATTTGACTTTTTTTAAAAAGCTTAAAATAGCATGGTTAAGTATTAAATTTTTTCAAAGTCTACTGTCTGTCATTTGAAAACACTAGATCATTTTATCTAGTTTTTATCTCCCTAGTGGAAGTAGACCTGACTAACCTTTAGCTTACTTATAATCCGTCTCTCTAGTTGGAAGTCAGAGATTTCTTCTGGTCTCTTCCCACTCCTGCTTGTTTGTCCCTTATTACTCGCTGCGCCTGACTCAGTGAGCAGCCTGCGTTCCCCATGGGGCTCCCCTGTGCACTGGCTCTTGGCTAGTGCTTCCTCTGCCTGTCTCTAGAAACCTGTCCCTGTGACTGCTCTCCACGGCTGTTCTCTTCTCCACTGGCACCCAGGTTCCTTTCTGTTTCTGGATTCTTCACTGGGAACCATCGCTGGAATAGACAGAGTGCTTTCTGGTGACTGGGTCTGTGGCTGGCTCTCCCTGCGCATCCCAGTGCCTTGTGCACGTGTGCGTGTGCATGCTCATGCTCCTCCTCTCGTTTGTTCCCATCTCTTCTCCCTCTTTACCTCTCTCTGTCTCTCTTTCTCCCTCTACCCCCCCTCGCTTTCTCTCTGTCTCTCTCTCTCCTGTCTCCCTTCCTCTTTCTCTCTCCCTCTTGTACTGGGAATAGAGCCCACAACCTTTATTTATCTCTGGCCTAATTTTGTTTTATTTTGGTTTTGAGGTAGTCTCTTGCTAGGCCTTTAAGTTGCTGGCATGAATTTGAACTTGTAATCCTCCTGACTCAGCCTCCTGGAGTTATGGGTTTAAAGGCCTGTGACACCAACAGAGCATGGTGTAGGGTAAATCTCTCAAGTATTCATATTACCTGTTGGAAGGCACTGTGCATTTCCTTAGTTATCAACTCAGCCAAGGTAATTATTCACAAGCCACAGGGAGGGGAAGGCAAAGGTTATTTTTTTTTTTTTTAACTTTTGCTGCAGAAGAGAAAATCTGCAGGTACCCAGTGTTCTTTGTCCAGAACTTCCTTGGTATAAATCTTACAATTGTGCTCCTTTTTATAGTCAATTTCTTCTAATCCCGATACTTTCCACACTGTCTTCTAGCTTCCAGAATTATTAACTTACTTCTTTGCTATTCTTGAGTGACTTGAAACATCAGAAGGGCATTAGCGTCCAAAAGAACAAGCCTGATTGGGCATCGGGGTGATGGTCAGGGGACCTGTGGTCTATTCTTGGCCTCACCAGTGTAACTATAGTACAGTGTGCTTGGAGCTGTGGGGCAGGGAGTTCAGGCTGGTCTTGACAAGGACTGGGAAGTTCTTTGAATTGGTGGTCCTTTGAATGAGAGTTTTACAGCTGCTACTGTCTGCATTAAAGGCTGGCATACCACCATTAATTGTGGCACCTGAGAGCAAACGGTGGTTCCTGCTCCTCTGCCTCTCCTTGTCCTGGCTTAGGACATGGGTGGGGAACATCCACCCTTTGGACCATATGGGGCCCATCCCAGCTAGTGAAATCCTTTGGTGCAAAACAAGCAAGTCCTCACCAAAAAGCAGTTTCAGCCATCACTCCAGTGGCAGGGTAATTACATGGCTTACCAAATATAGCAGGCAGATTTTTAAGGTGATACATTTATATGGCTTGCAAATGATAAAATTATCCATGTGGCCCTTGGCAAAAAAAAAAAAGTTTTCCCACCTGCGGCCTGTATCGATTATTCAGCCCCTCTGTCCTTTACTTTGTACCTGTAAAGTGAGGTGGCAGTAAGACAGTTTCCGGGTTATTTGTCTTGCTTCCCCTCTTGTGGAAGCCCCAGGGGTGGAGAGCAGCATCCAGCTTGAACCCGCCCCGACTGAGACCTGTTCCTCCAGTCATTCCTTGCAGGGCAGGCTCCCAGTGGGCGTGGACAGGAACAGCTTTCCTAGCTCTGCTGGTTTCTGGTGTTTATTACACAGGAGCTAAATTGGGCTTTTCTTCGAACACTGCTGCCCACTGACATGGGAACAGTGGCAGTAACTGCGGAAAACCAACTGTTTATAGAGGTTTAGTTGAATGGGTGTTCCACTTGTTAACCTCGTGGTGCCCAGGAGAGTTAACTACACGTCGGGTCATTTGGTGTCACGGTGTGCAGGTGCTTCGTAGTGTATCGCTCTTGCTGTTTGCCCTTTCCCTGTAGTCTCCTGCCTCCCTTGAACATGCTTATGAAATGTCCAAGGAGCGTGCAGAGCAGCTCCGATTCACCCTCGCTGAGCATTTCTTCTCTCTGAAGCCACTTTGTCCCAAACCACGTGAGCTTGTAAATCACAGTGTCTTACTCAGTGCTCCAAGATGGCAGTGGAGACCCAGGCCTCTTGATTGTGTTTTGACGCTGCCAGTTTATTGTTGAGTAGATGGAATATGTGGTTTTTTTATATTAAGATAATACCTGAAAAAAATAGGACTAATGGAGTTGAATTTTAGTTACCTGGAGGGAAACCATGTTTTAAATCATACAGGATTGTGGATGATCCAAACATTTTTTTTTCTGATTTTTTGCATGCATTGCCATTTTCTGAAAAATCAGGAGGTGATTACTCAAGTGGTGGAGATACTCTGTCAGCCCGAGAATATGTCTGTACATTAGTGCCTGCACCTGGGTGACTGCCCCTGGAATCCCGGCCTTTGCCTGAGGCTATGCTGTTCAGGCATCATTCTGTAGGCAGGAGCCCTTCCTCGGTAACCTGCCATTGTTGTTCAAGTCTCACAGACAGTAGGGCTGGTGAGAAGACAGCTGATGTGCTCCGAGGAAAGAGTTACCCCAAAAGTAGCTAGTAGGGAGGTACCCCAGAAATGCAAGCCTCTGGAGTGAGAGTGAGGGTATGCAGGTGCCTGCGTTAGCTTTCTTTTCCCTGCCTTTAATTTTTGGTTACCTGGTCCAGCAAAGATTAAGCTTGTGCTGTTTGTACATCCAGTTGTGGTGCGTTGATATTTGCTGTCCTAGAAAGTCGTCACTTACCGTTTTCAGAGCTGAAACATTCCATGTAGTTCAGTTTATTAAAGTTTTGAGTAAGTGCTGTACTGGGTGGGGTATCTATAAAGGGAAGCAAATGTCATTCCTGCCCGGCAGAGGGCTGGCGTTCACAAGAGGGAAGATGAACCATTTGCAGGCCTACATTGCAGAGTATGTGCTCAGGCTCCTGGAGGTTGTGGCTTGGCCCCAAAGTGAGCACAGGCTGGGCTCCTAGAAGGCCAATAGGAGAAGGTAGTGTTGACAGTGGACTCGGAATGTAAGGCTCATTAGGTTGGGAAAAGTGACTTTCCAGGTGTCAACAGTATCCTGAGCAAAAGCATAGAGACAGGAAATAGTAAAACTTGCCCAGCAGGGCCCGAAGAGTGTAGAGGAGGTTGTGCATCCGCTGAAACTGGGACACTTAAGCCAAAGTTAAAGCATGGAGGTAGACTTTGGGGAAGCCTGAGCGATCTCCCAAAAGTGTGAGAGGGAGCTGGATCCACGGAAGGCCTTGGAGAACTGAGAATATTGTCCTGAGCTATGGAGAGTAGGTACCAGATGTGTGGGACAGAGTCAGGATGAGCCCTACACACCGATGGGGCCAGTGTGGAGACACGCTAGGATCAGTGTTCAAGGGACACAGAGGTGGGAAGTTGAAAGTAGACTTCCGAGCATGGAGGCCCACCTTTGTCTTTATTTTCTGCATTGCAAAGCTATTACTGACTGGGAACAAGAACCTACTAAAGACACTGCTGGTTTTAATGTTTTTATTAAGTTTGGGTGGTAAGAGAAAAAGTTTTGGAGATTGAAATTTTTACTTTGAGAAATAATATGAAAAGCAACCACCGGGCTAGAGGAATGACACAGGCCCTGAGTTCAAGTCTCAGCACCACATAAAGCTGGGCATGGTGGAGAATGCCTGTAATCCCAGCCTCGGGAGGCTGAAGTAGGCAGATTGTCCTGAGTCCAAGGCCAGCCTGGGCTACAAAAAGAAAAGGAAAAAAACCCAACCACCTTTCTAAAACAATATTTCTGGGAATAAATTCTATTAAATATGTAAATAACTACCTATTTGGAGCCTAGGTCTCATTCATCCATGCTGGGTTTTTTTTTTTTTTTTTCCCTCTGTTTTTGTGTTTTGTTTTGACACGGGATCTCCATCTGTAGCTCAGGCTGGTCCTGAACTTACTATGGAGCCCAAGCTGGCCTTGGACTCTTGGCAGTCCTCTTGCCTCAGTTTCCTGGGTGCTGGGATTACAGACGTGCACCACCATGCCTAGCTTACCCCAGGCTGGTTTTGAACTCACTGTGTAACCCAGGCTGGCCTCGAACACAAAAGCAGTCCTCCTGCCTCAGCCTCTTGAGTGTTAAGATTGTAGGTGTATGCTACCTGTACCCAGGTTATGTGGGCTGAAGAATTAACCCCAGGGCCTTATGCATGCTAGGCAAGTGTTCCAGCCACTGTGCCCTTCTTCTAGACCCTCTGTTAGATATTAATTGTTCTTTTCATCAGGCAAAAATGTCATTTGCGTAAGAGCATGTTCTTCCAGCAAAGAATAAATACTGTTAAGGAAGACTTTAATACCAAGTAATCAATATTATTCGTACTAAGAGGTTAAAAATGACTGTAGCATTCTCTATGAACTTTCAGCTTGAAGTCTATTTAATTTCAGTTTATAACATTTGATAAACAGTTTCCTAGCCTCATTAATTCTTAACTTAATGTTTCCTAATGAAGTATGGTCTTCCTGAAGAGGTTGATACTACCAAGAGCGAGCAACTGTGTCACAGGCACTTGACAGTGATTTAAAAAGATCTGTGTTTTTAAACCTTTTACCTCTAGCTGGGCTGGTGGCATAGGCCTGTAATCCCAGCACTTGGGAGGCTGAGGCAGGAGAATCTCAAGTTGAGTTTAGCCTTGAAGCTTAGAGCAAAGGTCTTTTGCTCAATCCCAAATACCACACGTAAATAAATAAGTAAATAAGTAAGTAAATAAATAATACCTGTTACTTCTAGAACAAATGTTGAATATCCTGGCTACTCAGTGAGTCCTCAGGTCAGCTTTATCTTGTCCCCAGGAGCCTGTGAAAACTGCAGGTTCCTTACTCCCCTTGACCAGTGCCTGTTGAACTACCGTCTGCAGTTTAATAAGTTTCCTAGGTGGTTCATGAAAGTTTAGCATGTGCTGCATTTACGGCAATGCAGTCCTCAGAATCCAGGTCTGTATGGCACATTCATCCTTACAATGATGCTGTCTTCATTAAATCGTAAATATTTTACTACTAGAACTTGATTTTTTTTTTTAGTTTTTTATAGGTTATTTTCAATTTATATACAAAAGGACCTAGGCTTCTTTTCATTCTCAATCATAGAATTTCTCAATACAGCTTGTTTCCCATTTCCCAATCCATTTTTTCCTAGAAACACAAATGCAGTTCCTGTATTATTTCATACAAATGCTCTGCCCGTCTGAGTCCTTGTGTCACACAGTTGTAGTATGTGGGTAAGGCTACATTAGAACTTATTTTAATTTGTAACAGGTATTTTTTCCTGTGTGTGTGTGTATGTGTGCGTGCGTGCATGCATGTGTGTGTGTATGTGAGCATGAGCATGGACTTACTAAATGAAGCTTGCACGTTCAGTACTGCTATAGTGTTTTCAGGTGCTGCCTTCTTTCTCAATACCCTTCATGTAAGAAATAAATGTAAGGATTTGGAGCAGCTGGCAAGGTGAGTGAAGAGAGAGGCATTCATGCACCGTACTGCTCTCTTAATGACCTAGCCTTCATAGATACAGTTGAAGTTTTCTTCTCCAGGCAGAACGGATTTCCAATAGAAGCGGGCGGCTTTTGGCAGCAAATCCTGTGATCCTCCAGCAGTAACAGTGCTGAGGTTTTGTGCCCATGGGATGAGCAGAGGCTTGAGTGTTCATTCTGATGGTCTACGCTGCATGGATGTTTTTGACTGGGCAGTGGTCCAGTTTTAACTAACGTAATCTAAGAGAGACTGACTGATTCCCTTGTGCTAATAAAGCGGTTAACTGATTTATGTAGAGGAAACTTTAGGTGCGGGTATTGGAAAGAAAGGGGAGTATAAAAAATTATATGAAACACTTTAAACCAAAGGCTTTGGGGTTTTGTTTTCATTGCCATAGGTTTGTCCTTCACCATATTGTGTGTGTAAGAACTAGTGGAAATGGCACAATAATCCTTTTTATTTTTAGACAGAGTCTCACTCTGTAGCCCAGGGTGGTCCTGAATTCACTGTTAGCGTGCACACACAAACACACACACCTACCCACCCACCCCATACCCCCACCCATCCCATCCCAATGCTGGGATTAGAGCACCGTGCCCAGCTTTATGTGGGGCCTAGCTTTATGTGATGCCGGGGAATTGAACTCGGGGGCCTTGTGCTTTCTAGACAAGTGCTTTAACCACTGTGCCATTCCTCCAGCCTGGTTTTGTTTCTTTCGTTTTGTTTTGGAAAAACAGGCTCTCTCACTGTAGTTCAAGCTGGTCCTGAACTCACTATGGCTTCAGATTTAAAGGCCTGCACCAACACGCCCAGACCCAGCTAACCTTTTTGTGGTACTGGGGAATCAACCCAAGGCCTTGAGCGTGAGGCAAGCACTTTAACCAGTGATCTATAGTCAAGCCTCACAATAATGCTTTTTTTCTCCCCCATATTACTCTTTCTGATAGTGCTTTAATGGTAAGAAATGCATTTCTTGTAGAAACTGCACTGAGATAGACTCTCTTGGACTTTCAAAGTGCTTTTGAACAGTGCTGCCTGCAGGATCAGCTCTTACTTGCTGTTGGCATTTCTTACAATTGACCTGAATCTTGGTTATCTTGGGTAACTTCTATGTGGAGATATTTTTTAAGGTGGTTTAAGACTCAATTTTCAAACAATACGTGCCATCTATTTTTTAAGCTATTTACAAAAATCATTGTTTTATCACTTTTAAATATACCATGCACTACTGTATATCTAGAACTAGATTTTTCATGTAAGAACTTAACTGCTGTGCATCTAGCATTAATAAAATTGCACATGTAGCAATGGTTATAATCAGAGGCATTTTCTAAATTTGACCATTTTGCCCTTGAAACTCTCCCTGTGGAGACATTTATGACTTTTAAATCTGTATCATCTAAGCCATTATGTTAGCTAGGAAAGTATGTGAAAAGTCTGTAAGTGACCTTGGTAAGACTTATGAATTAAGATAATGAAGATTTTAGTCAGTGGCTTTACCTACTGTTACATCATGGGGTTTGGTTTTTTTTGTTTTGTTTTGTTTTTGTTTTTGTTTTGTTTTTGTTTTTGTTTGAGACAGGACCTTGCCAACTCACAAAATTGCCCGGCCTGGCCTTGACCTTGCAGTCCTCCTGCCTCAGCCGCCATGAGTAAGTGCTGAAATTACAGGCCTGCACTACCAGACCCAGCTTACAGATTTTTTTTTCCTTCTTTTGCTTCATAAGATCTGTGAGTCCATCCTCTCTTTGAAAACCTAGTTTGCTGGTGTTTTAGAAATATTAATACAGCTAGCCTGATAGAAAACTATCATTTAACTATGTTGTAATATATCTGAGATTATAATCCTTGAATAGTTGGTTCATTTTAAGCTTACTTGAAGTTGAACACTTGAGTAATACTTAGAAACATAGGTAAAAGTAAGGGAAAACATGTACCTCGGTCTTCTAGCTGCTTCTGCTTATACCAAATAATTTTTTTTCTATTGTACGTAATTTGAAAACTGTTAGGTTTCATGAGGTAAGTTTTCTGATGTACGTGATTGTCCTTTTCCTTTTCTTTTTTTCCTCTTTTTTACCATGCTTGGGATGGACCCTACAGCCTGTGTGTGCGGGGCAGTGTGCTATACTGAGCCGAAAGCCCCGAAGTGGGTATTTAGTTTTTCAATATAAAGTTTCGTGATTAGGGCCCCTGTTTGTTTGCTTGTTTGTTCTTTGTTCTCTTCAGATGTCACTGAATCCTCAGTTGAGACTTAGTAATTCCCAGAGTCTGACCCCTGAGATGTCTCTGTCATCATAGTTGGCAAAGATGGGATTGTCAGAAAGCTTCGGTGGCCTGCGGCCTACCTCACAGGAGTGCACCATCTAGTGAAGGGTTCAGCTGGGCTCATTGCTGCCCTAAAGGAGATGGAGTTCCTGGGGTGGGAGGCTGGGAGAGCCCTGTGCCCTTGTCCCCTCTCTGGACTGCTTGCTGGTATACAAAGGTCTCCACTCATCTTTTCCAGCATGTTGTCTTTTGTTTGCTCTTTAAAACCTGACATTTTATTTTAGTCTTAGAGTTTGGACTTCCTTCCATGCATTTGTGCTGTACATACATGTGCATCTCTGCATATATGTGTTTACATAGAATGTGAGGCATTGTGGGCAGGAACCTTGTTTTAGGTCCTCTTTATGTCATCTTTAGTGCACTGCAGTGTGCCCTTAATGTGTGTGTGTGTGTGTGTCTCCGTGTCTCCCATGTCTGAATAATGGGTTAGTACATTGTGCTCGGTATGGTGGTGTACACTTTGTGACCAACATGCTGGGAGGCTGAGGCAGAAGGGTAAGTTATGAAAAGGGCTAGGAGCTGCTGTGTGGTGTAGGCCTGTAATCTCAGCACTGGAGGTGGGGGGTGGGGGCTGAGGCAAGAGCATCACAGTTTGAGCCCATCCTGGGTACCTCATGACTTAGCAAAACCCTGTCTCATAATCATAAATGGGCAGGAAATACAGCTGTGTATAAGGGACCTGGGCTCCATCCCGGAAGATCCAAACTCTGTAGTTTTCTGAGGAACTGTTTTCCTCATCTTTTTGTTCTTTGTATTGACTTGAGTGATCATGTTGCTAGGAGTGTGTTTTTTGTGGCACTGGTGTCCACTCCAGGGCAGTCACTTTGAGCCTCAACTCCAGCACTTTATCTTTTTTTTTTTTTTTTTTTAACAGCGTCTCACTAACTTGTTCAGGCTGGGCTCAAGCTTGGAATCCTCTTACCTTAGCCTCCTGTAGTGCTGTGATTACAGGCCTCTGCTACAGCATCCACCTGTTCCTAAAACCCTAAGTTTCCCATGCCTTTGACTTTGTGTAATGGACGGAAAATCCTTGTTAACCCAAGTGACCCAAGATAGTGAGACTAGGACTTGGGGCTCACATGCCACACTGGGGTTTCCTGTTCTGTTTATCAGGGGCATTAAATCAACTCTACAGTTTGTACAGCGGTTCTATGTTCTAGATTATTTCTAAGATTGAAACCCAGTGTTTATTTTTCTCAGCAGGGTTCTTGAAGCAATCCAGAGTAAAATTATTGTCTTTAGCATAGAGTAAGCCCCAGCCAATTGCAACTTCGTTTCAAAATTATAACTCGAAAGCATGAGAGTGAAAGAGAGTGTGTAATGGAGGTGAGAGTCCAAGAGGAGGAGGAATAGGAGGAGAAGGCTTTGTGAGCGCTCGTGACTGCTCGTGGGTCTTCTTTCTCAGAGTCTGCTGGTGAGTCACTCTCAGGTGCCGTTTTATTATCTTGAGACTAGTCTCTGGGACCTCTGACCTGTATCCCTACTGGGTGGCTGTGGCCATGGAGGGCACCCTGCCGTTGTAAGGATAAAGGGTTTCTCCAGTGGGTTTGTGTGTATCTCAGCTGCTGCTTTCATCTCTCTGGTCCCATGTTCAGGAGTTGGAGGGGTTTTTTTTGGCGGGGGGGGCGGATTTTTGGAGTTTGTCAAAAAGTGGTGACTGTTTGCTTAGTTTAGAGGATAGAATGGAAGCTCACTGGCACCTTTGGGAGCCAGTGATTATCCAAGATCAGAACTTGGTTTTCACAAATACTGTTTTGGAAATAGCTAATGAGGTACATTGAATGCTTTCAGAGCATCACTACCCATAAGTTACCAAGGGAGATGTTTTGATTTTTAGAGAGGGAAATGGGAATTTGTGGAAGATGAAGTTCTGATGGAGCAGGCTGGTGAGCATGTGCCCCTGGCTGGAATATCCAGTGAAGCTGGGAGCCTGGGAACAGACAAGGGGTTAAAAAACCCAAAGCAACCTTTCCTAAATTTCTAAAACCCCAAACTTTTGAACACCTTTTAGTTACTTTTTCATTGCTGGGACAGAATACCCAACATCCACAGTTTTGGAGAGGAACAATTTATTTTAGTTCACAGTTTCAGAAAATCATCCATGGACACCTGCAGTGGTACAAGCACATGGTGGAGGCAGAGGCAGTGCCTCACAGGTTGGCCAGCAGGAAGCCAAGTGAGACAGGAAGGGGCTAGCATATGCCCTTTCAGATCCTGTCCCAGTGACCTGAGCTTTCCAGGTCAAGCTGCAAGCACCTGCCCCTTGAGCCAGACAGGCCTCACTTCCCATCCATCCAACCCTGCACAACTTCATAGGTATTAAGACACGTGAGGCTTTTAGGGGACACTCTAAAACCACAGCACCTTTTAACATGCTAGCGTTAAACAAGTATGTTCTCGTGTTTTACACTGTGTATATCAGGAGCGTAGGCAGGTCTCTGCTGGCCATTGGTTTTCACGTTGGTAAATGCTTAGTCTTCAGGTCCAAGATGGCATCTCATACCTGCCCCCTTAGTGAGCCTGAGTGGGTGTTCAGCCCTTTAAGGTGTTTCGGCCAGAGTTTCTACATCTACTCTGTGCTGTAGACTAACTCCGCTTATCAAGACTCCAGGCTCTTATCTTTTGTTTGAGACAAGATCTCTCTGTGTAGTCAAGACTGGTCCTCAACTCATAGTATAGGCCAGACTGGCCTCAGCCTCCTGCTGCAGCCTCCTCAGTGCTGGGATTACAGGTACATGCCACTACATCTGGTTGATACGGGTGCTGAGAAGTCGAACACAGGGCCTTGTGTTTGCTAAGCAAACACTAACCACTGTGCCGTTTCTGCAGCTCCTGTTGTCTCTTGACCATATAAACCTACCAGCTGACTCAGGAGAAGTCTGCCTCTCTACCATTTTTATTGTGTCCCCAGTTGATTAGTCATACAGATCCACTTAAGGGATATAGTGCCTAATGCTTTACCCCCACCCCCACCTAGTAATGAAGATGTAACTTATGGCCTTCACACTGGCCTATATCCCTGATTCCTTTTTTAATTTTGATTTTAAAAGTTGCCCAGGCTGGGCTTGATTTTGTGACCTTCTTGGCTAAGTCTCCTAGAGGGCTGGGATTACTGGCCTGCCCCACCAGGCCTGGCTTGGGCCTGAGGGATTTTGAAACGTAATTGTTTTGAAATGTTAAAACTTATTTGAAAATACCTTGGGGAAAAAATATACTTGAGGCACTTTTGTTGCCCACAGAGCTGTGCCCAGTACTTGTACCCTCTACAGCACTCCTGCAGCTATCTGTCCCTTTGCTTTTGAACTCCTAGTGACATTGAATCCATAGTGGTTTTGAACAGTTCATCTGCCGTAACGTAGGATAGAGTCCAGGTGAAGACCACCATGGCCCTGCTGGATCTAGGGCCATCTCCACCACTGTCACTTTACATGGTCGTCAGAGTTTACAGAGTGAGGGCCAAGTGATGAAGACCCAAGGTCCTGCGCTGGATCCAGTCCGTGCCGGTGCCCCTCAGCTCATCAGCCATTCCTGTAAGTGTGGATAGATACGGCCGTGGCAGTGGGCAGCATCCGGTTAGCAGACTGTACCTCATCCCTTGCTGCTTTTTCTTTAAACTGATTGTTGAAAGCAAATCTTGAATGCCAGCTTTTCTCCTGCTCCTCTAAGCCAGCCGCACACTGGCATTGCCCACCTAGCAGCCCAGGATTTCACGGGGAACTCATAGCTCTACAGCTTACTATGCATTTTCCAGATTGGATTTTTGTCTTTCCCTGAACTTCCCCCGCCCTGATTCCTTATACCCCAAATGTGCTGTTCACTGACTTTATGCTCTGGCAGAGTGGGGTCAGAGCATTCTTATCCCTGTTTCTCACCTGATTACTGTAACCAGCTAGTCCAATGTGAACAGGTAATATGAGTCTCCCCAGTTCGTTCTGAGTCCTCCACTGGCTAGCGGGGCTAACCTGGGATCCTGAGGCTTCCTGTGTTGCAGGGCTGGACTCCCTCTGCTGGTTTGGAGGTCATTGGTGCTTCCTCACTGAATGGGAGACCCTGCCTTCGAGATGGCAAGATTGGTTTCACAGGCCTTCACCTGTGTGCTGTGTTGAAATGATTTTAATTCTTAGTCCAAAATTATAAGGAACAAATGTCACAGTTCTGTGTTACATCTCACCCCTAAAATATTACAAGGAACTTTGACTTGTTGGGGCCACCCCAGGTAGCCTTTCACTGGCTTTTTGTTCCCTTATCTGTATTTTGCCACCTTCTCCAATCCCCACACGTGACAGGAATAGTTTTTTTTAATAGCGCACATAGTGTTTAGACCTTTAAAAAAATTATATTGCTTCTCTGCTTTTATTTTGAAAAGTCCTCTTATTGTTTATTTGGGAAGATGTTTGTGCTGAAAGCTTATTCCGAGTGGGCATGGGTGTGTTCTAGAGAAACTTTAGAATTATTTCTTAACTCTGCCCTCCTTTCTCGCGTTTAGAAGCCCTTAGTGATCTGGGAAACGTGAGCGCTCAGTGCAGAGAAGGCAGAAAAGCAGTCATGTTTAGAGCCCCTCATGCTATGCCGAAGGCCTGCTGGGTTCCACATGCTGAGCTTTTGACTCCCTCTAAGGCTGATCCCTCACAACCTCTGGTTATACAGCAGGGCATCCTGCATTGGGGCCTTGATAATACTTTCATGAAATATGTCTTCCTCCTTCTTTCTCTCTCTTTGAAAGTTGTAATGAAAATTCCAGGCTCTCAGCCAGCCCGTGGGATGTGTGATACTGTAGAAATGTTTCTGGCGCTCTTTGTTACTGCTCAGCTTTGATTAAGCTTATTTCCTGTACGCTTAATTTTGTTCCCCTCATTTTTCATGGCTACAAGGTTGACTTAGCCAAGGTTTAACATTGTGTTATGCAGGCTGCCCCAGCCCGTCCCAGTCCCGTGCCAGGCAGGCTGTGTGCAGAGGGGAGACACCGTGGTTCCCTATATGTCCACCTCTCACCCTGAGGCCGCCTTTCAGCTGGCACACAGAGGGTGACAAGCTGTGTGGAAGCTGTGCTGGTACCCAAGCTGCTCCCAGAAGCCATTGCACATCGCTTGGGATTTTGCTAGGCAAGTTTGGAATCCTGGTCGGCCTGTGGGAGTTTCCTGCCTGGTGGAGGGGAAGGCCTCAGCAGCAGTCAACAAACAGTGACACTCCTTTGATCTTCCTGTGTCTCTCCAGTTCAGAAGAAAGAAGTGGTTGCAGCTTTAAAAGTGTGTGCGCGCGCGCGCGCGCGCGCGTGCGTGTGTGTGTGTGTGTGTGTGTGTGTGTGTGTGTGTGTGTGTGTGTGTGTGTATTACTGCTTTGACCTCATATTTATAGCTCTTTTCATCTTGCAGTGGAGAACACTTTACAAACATTATTGTTTCACTAGTCCTCCTGACAGGACTGTGAGGGTGCTGGCCTAATTACATGTGCCCTGCTGAAGAAAGTGAGGTACAGAGACCCTGGAAGTGGTGCCTGCAGAGAGCCTCTGTGGGAGGTGTGTAAGTCTGAGGCAGTGTTTCCTTTTTGTAGGAGGAAGTGAGATTTTATTATCCAGGAATTTGGTCTTTACTATGAGATTCCTTGGCCAAGGAACGGGTTGAAGTACAAGTGTGTGTAACCCCCTTGTGTCCCAGGACTGTGGAGATTATGACTCTCTGAACTAACACAGGACTCTATGGTTGAAATTTTTTTTTTATTGGTTTCTTGGGCTCAATTCAGTCTCTTCAGGGGAAAATAAGACCAACTTCCTTCTGAGATAGGTCCTAAGAGCCTATCATAGTTTGGTCACATAAAAAGACAGCATTATATAATGACAGCTTCATGATCTGTTGTTTCTATGTTAAAAAAAAATATGCCAGTCACCAAATAGAAATTGGCCCCAGAAAGAGCCTGTGCTTATGTGGGTTTCTAGTGCCTTGCCCTCAGGACTCATTAGCTTTGCATCAGCTGAAATTGTTCTCTTGTTTTGCTTTGTGGCGCTGAGAGTGGAGCCCAGGGCCTTCAGACCTAGTGAATCTCAGCCCACTTTTGTTTTTAATTTTGAGACAGAGTGATAAATCACTTAGTAGCCTAGGCTGGATTCAAAGTTGCAATCCTCCTGTCTCAGCCTCCCGAGTGCTAGGATTATAGGCTTGTGCCACCAAGCCCAGCTTCCTGACCATTTCAGTGATGCAGTCTTTTCAAGTATGGGTTTATTGTTGCTGCTGATGTTTTAAATATCCATGAAGATGATGGCGACTCTGTTGAGCACCTGCTGCGTGATTCTTACAACCTTTTCTCCCACGAGCTTGTGTAGACTGATTTATTTTTGCATGAGGTGAAAATTTGGCCTACAGTTACATATGTCTTAGGTTTTTAAAGAGTACATCTGAACTAAGTGGAATAGAGATCCCAGGATTTCCAGCTGTTCTGTCACAGGCACAGGCACACAAACATCTTAGTAGATGTAATACCGTAATTTCAGAAACTGGCTAGTCTATGCACAAGTCTATTTTTTAAGCCATTGAGTTCAACATAATTTCAGAGCTAAAGAAAATTTGCAGAAAGATTATGAAGAATGCCTGTATGTCCTTCACCCCACTGTGCTAAATATAAACTTTTTATCACATTAGCTCGTCTTCGTCTTGTGGGGTGGCTGTCCTTGAACCATGTGAGGATGCTTAGAGAATTGCTGCTCCTCAGCCACACATGTTTGTTTCTGCTTTTGTGGAAATTATATTCCTGTCTGTTCCTCTTTAAAGTATAATCTGGTTGACTGATTCACTCAGGAGCCCCTTCTGCCCCAGTTAAAATTTCAGTGTACTCAAGTTTGGCTTCTGTAGGTGTTATAAAAAGGGGAGGGTGTGTTTTTTGGTAATTTTTTTCACCCTTGGAAACACAAGAAGCGAAATGACCCAATGATTTGGGTCCATACACTTCAGACTTTTTCCAGGCATGCATCAATAAAGATTTTAATTTTTTGAGGCAGGCTCTCACTGTGTATCCCAGGCTGATCCTGAACTCACTGTGAAGCACAGGGTAGCTTTGGTCATGGCAATCCTATGCCTCAGCCTTCTGAGTCTGGAATTATAGGTGTGTGCCTCCATGCCCGGCTTGTGTGGTACTGGGAAATTGAACTCAGCCTTGCAGTTGCTAGGCAAGTGCTTTAACTGCTGTGCCATTCTCTAGCCCTGCATCAGTAAATATTTTAAAAAGAATTTGTCTCATTGTGTACTATATTTTTAACTTAAATGCATGGGCTCTAATTTGTACAGCACATATTAATGTCATACATCTATAACATGTGTCTATAATCTGAGTACCATAGATGTAATGTATCTGCAAAATATGTCATAGTCTAGACTGCCATGTCCCCACATCTGCCCCAATTTTACAGACTGTGTAATATTAAATGCTTAAATTAGCAAATAAATTTTAAATGAATTTTTTAAGAGATTAGGAAAAATGAGTGTCTCAGAGAGTGTGTGTGTGTGTGTGTGTGTGTTTTGGGAGGAGAACAGTACTGAAGTACTGACATTTGAACCCTGACCCTTTGTACTGAACTACTTCCCTACCCCATATTTTACTTTTGAGGCAGGGTTTTCCTAAATTGCCCAGGGAGGTGGGCTGGGGCTTGGAGTCCTGCTTCCTCAGCCTCCCAGAGTGCTAGGATTACAGGCCTGGGTCACCAGGCCAACCTCAAGTTCTTTTCAAAGGTGAGTTTAAACTTGATCTGGGCCTGGTGGCCCAAGTCTGTAATCCCAGCACTCTGGGAGACTGAGGTAGGATTACCAATTAGGGAGACCTGTGCAATTTAGGGAGACCCTATCTTAAAATAAAAATTTAAAAATGGGCTGGGGATGTGTGGCTCAGTGTCGAGGTTCAACCATAAATGTAACCTAAGAAAGAGACTGATTGTGGTACTAGGGATCTAACTTAGGGCCTTCACAGTGAGTTACACACACACACCAACCCATTTTATTCTCTTCTATTTTTCTTTTTCTTTTTTTAAGACAGGGCCTTGCTCTGTAGTCCAGGCTGGCCTTGAACTCATGGCAGTCCTCCTGCCTCAGCTTCTTGAATACTGGGATTACGTGTGTGTCACCACTCCCAGCTAATTTTTATGTGGTAATGGGACACTGAACACACTAGGGCCTCGTACTCACAAGACATGCACTTTAAACACTAAGCTATGTCCCAGACCTTCAGTTTTGATTCTGAGAGGTCTTGCTAAGTTGCCACATTGTCCAGGCTGGGCCTGATTTTGCATTCTTCCTGCCTCAGCCTCTCAGAGAGCTGAGATTACAGGTCTGCACTATCGGGCCCAGCAGAAGAATCTTGCCTCTTGCTTCATGAACAGAAACATAAAACATCCTCAGTAAATATTACCACACAGAGCCAAGTGATGTGTGAAAGTACTTTGTGGTGACTGTGGGTTCTACTCCAGGGACGCAGGGGGAGCTCGCCCCAGAGGCTCTTGTTGCTGTGCAGCTCTCTGCTGTTGTATGGCCTGGCTCCAAGCTGAGCGGTATGAAATTGATGTCACTCTTGACTATGAATCCCACGTCTCAGGTGTTCCGAACAGGTCACTGCAAGGAGGACTCCTTCATGATTTCTGGGACCTCAACTGAGAAGACATATACGTGACTAGGTGGACAACTGTGGTCTTCTTTACTCACCTGTCTTGCACTTGGTTGGGGTGGATGGTACCTCTAAGGCTGGGCTGAGTTGGGCTGGTCACATGGTATACCTGCACTAGACTTGGGGTTTTCACAGTGTAATGGCTGGCTGTGTTGCCTGGCCATGCCAACCCAGCTGTTGACGTCACCGACAATAGTGACCCCATCCCACTGATTACAGATGAACCACAGAGACGAGCTCAGATGCACCTTGTAGCGGGGAAGTGACAAGTCCTACTAAAGAGGAATATGTAGGTTGAGAGATTGTCATGATTATCTTGGAAATGCAGCTTGCTATTAATATAAAACGAGAGGAGTTCTTTCTCCAGTTGTCTGTGGTGCCGTGTTCTGCATGGGCCAACTAGGATAGGAGGACCTGCCAGGAAAATTAAAAAGTCAAACTTTTAGAAGTACTTAGTTAAAAGTGTGCGTATGTGTTTTAGGTGGTATATTTAGCTCTGTAGAAAATCTAGGACTTTATTAGTGAAACAAATATAACTGTTCAAAAATTGCTATTGTGGAACATTTTTAAAAATTAAGTGTTTTTGTGGACCTGCAGTAACCAAGTAGAAAATGCAGTCCGAAACACTGTTCCCAGCAGCGACAGCAATAAGTGAATCAAGTAGTATGGGAGCCTTCATAAAAAAATAAGACTTCAAAACAAACTAGGGGCTGGAGGAATGGCTTGCTAGCTGCGTGTGGTGGTGCACGCTTCTAATCCCAGCACTTGGGAGGCTGAGACAGGAGGATTGAGGTGAGTTCAGGATCAGCCTGGGCCATAGGGCGAGGCCCTGTCTCAAAAAACAAACCCATAAAGACTCAGAAAACAAAGTTTCAGAGTTTCTGTGCTAGCACTGGTGAATGAAAATACTCATCATTATTAGAGATACTCTCACTTTCTTTTTACTATGTAAAATGAACATCATTTCAACAGGATTTTTTATTTGTTTTTTTGGTTTGGTTTTAATGGAACTAGCAAATGATGATTGTTGTTTTGCAGTGCTGAGGACCAAACCCAGGGCTGGTGCATGCTCTGCATGTGCTCGCCCCCCACCCCTTAGCAGGTTAGGTTTTGCTCCCTGACCGAGACTTGAAACTGGATATAAAATAAACAGCCACTGGTGGGACATACAGACCTGAGTGACTGAGTGATGTTGCAAGAAACTCAGAAACTGATGTGGTTTGGGAAGTTAGCTTAGCATAGGAGGAAAAAAATAGACTATAACTCCCAGGTAAATTGCACCCAGTAGAAAGACTGCAAAACTGTAAGAAAATAAGGGGTTTTTTTTCAGCAGTGGTGATTGAATCCAGGGCCTTTGCACTGAACTATATTAACCCAACCCATTTTTATCTTTGATTTTGAGACAGGCTCTTGCCGGGTTGTCCAGGTTGGGCTCAAACTCCTGCTCGAGCCTCACAGAGTGCTGGGATTATTGGTCTGCCACAGGACTTGGCTTCTAGTCCTTCCTTAAATTTTATTTTTAATTTTGTGACACAGTGTCACTAAGTTGATTAAGCTTGGCTCATACCTTTAATCCTGCCTCAGCTTCCCAGAGTGCTGGGATTACAGGCAGCCTGAAAAATACTGCATTTTAATGTTCCCCAAGTAAGAAAGGAGTTATATGAAATCATACAAAAAGTACAACTCAATAAATGGTAATCAGGACTAGTCTGAACTACAGAGTGAGACCCTTTCTTTTAAAAATAATAACCATGTTTGTCCATAGTAAGATTAAAGTGTCAGCGTTTTATAGAAGACCATAAACAAGATGGGGGTGTATGTGGCAGACCTAGAGAAGATATTTATAGCACAAATGATTATATTTACAACAAGATTAGTATCTAGAACACTTTGTATAAATCCATAGCAGGTAGAATCAGTAGGAAAATGGCTGCATGGTATGCACAGTCAGTCTTGCCTGAGGAAATCTGAGATCTGTGAACATTTGTGCAGGGTTACTGAGTAGACAAGGTGGCAAATGTTCAGACTCCTCACATTTACAGAAAGGCACTGGCGCTAAGTAGAAGTGAGATGATTGAGGACAGGGTCCCCAAGCATCCCTGACAGGTGTACATGTGGATGTACCTACTTCTTACTGCCACACGGAATAAAACCACACACAGAATAGCTAGTGGCTCACAGTGGCTTGAGTTTCTGTGCTAATAGGGAAGCTAATCACCAGCCATCTGTGAACAGCCCTTTCTGGAGCTCTGCCATGTTTCTTGGGGACCATCTCACCAGGGATCAACTTCCCCAACTCTTGAGTTAGAGAGCACACACTCCAGGCAGAAAAAACCAGAAGGAAAAATGATTTCAGGCTGGTAACTAATGTTACAAGCGCTACATGATTGATTCCTACTCAGACTGTGGAGACAGCACTTGCTGCAGTCGTTGAGGGGAGTGTGTCATTGTGGCCTGGGTGGTTGAGGCACCTTTCCCTCTGGAAATGGTGAGGCTTGCACAGGTGTGGCTGGTCTCTGTGGCAGGGAGGTTGAAAGCAGGGCCCGTGTCCCTCAGAGGCTCTGTGGAAAGGAGGGGCAGGCCTGGTGTGTAGAGGGGAAGCCATGTGCAGTGGGACATGGGGCTTGCCTGCAGAGCCAGGACCGTTTGCCGAGGGCCTTGCCAGCTCATGATGTTTTAGGTTCTTGCCTGCCGTCCTCCTCTCCACCTCCTTGCTTGCTGCTGTTCCCTGTCACCTAAGGCTTCTCCCTCTCCCGCGTTTCCTGTCCAGATGCCCGCCCTGTTTTAGTTCAGGTGGAAACCTCCTGAGCTTTCCAACTTAATTTCCTTCGTGCCTCCTTTCCCGATCCAAAGGGAATACCTTTCTCCTGACTGGTATCACTCTAGTTGATGGTAAGAGAGTTTGGAGACTGGACGGTTCCATATGGACTGCCACTGTTTATATGTAGGTCTTCAAAGACCTCCAGGCATGTCCATGTCACGTTCTTCAGCTTCGTTAGCTTTTTAGTTTTGACAGGGACAAAAACACCACACAAAATTGTGCTGTGGAGTGTGGGCTGCAGGTGTGTGCCACATGGAAACAAGGTGATAACAGATGTGCCGCTGTTCCACAAAGCCCCTTGTTCAGAGTTAAGAGTGTGTGCCCAACCGCTCTGCACCGCATCCTTCCTTGCCTGCACAGCTGAGCTGGAAAGGTTCCTTTTTTTTCTCGCAACTAGTGATGCAGACAAGGCCAAAGAGGAAATTGCTCATTCTTTGGTATTATTATTTTTAGTTTCCTGTACGTGATTTCTTTGGGACGGGTAAATGGGCAGTACAGACCAGGGAGTACCCGACTCTTCTCATAGTTTTGTGTTTCTGACAGTAGCCAGCATCGGAAGCTTTGGACTCTTGGGCCCTTAAAATATGCTCTTTTCTATTTTATTTATTACATTCATTTATTTACCCAGCCAGTCATTCAGCAGACATTCGAGTTCCTTTGTGAGACATTTTAGGTAGATAGTGAATATAAAAATGAACATGATGTCTACCTGTAAAGGGCTCACATTCTGCTAAGGAAAGGTGAATAGGACCCAGCACAACTCTTCAGCAGCAGCTGCTGCGTGAGACACGCTGTAGTGAGCTTGTGGCTTCCTCTGCAAGGCCATGTATTTTATCTTATTCCGTCTTGCTGACAGTCTCCTGAGGCAGTTGAGTGACTTCACCTAAGAGTTGGGACTTGGACATTGTGGTTGATTCTCACTCCCTCCCTCCCCCCATTACTGGGAGTTGAACCCAAGGCCTTTGCACAGAGTTGTGGCTCAACTCATCCCTTTTTTGTGGTGCAGGAGATTGACTGCCCGGGCTTCACTCTGTGAGTCACAATCCCAGCCCTTTTTTAGTGTTGGAGGCTGGGTCTCACTAAGTCTCTTAAATTACTCTGTGAAACTAAAAAGACTTTTTTAAAGGTTTGTTTGGATTTGGCTTTTTCAGTTTTTCAGTTGTGTAATATTTTGTGGATTTCTGTTTCTTATATTGTCCTGCGAGATTTTGGATTGAGAGGCAGATGCTTAACATGCAGTTTGTTAGATGAGTGGGGAGTCCAGCAGAGGGAGCAACCACTTGAGCCAAAGCCTCCCCAACGTGTAACTTCTTGAGTGTGTACTTTCCTTTGACATGGTCTCGCTCTGTAGTCCTGGCTGCTCCTGAGCTCACTGTGTAGCCCAACCTGGCTTCAAATTCACTCTAATCCTTTTGTCTCAGCCTCTCTCAAGGGCTGTGATTACTGGTGTGCACTACTACCACACCCAGCTTACCTGGTGTTAGGGAATTGAACTCGGGGGTAGATGAGTGCTCTAAGCACTGTGCTCTTCCTCAAGCCCTGTAGGTAGTTTTTAGTCTTTTTTTTTTTTTTTTTGAGACAGGGTCTTGCTCTGTAGCCCAGACTGGTCCTGAACTCACTGTGGAACCCAGGCTGTTCTTGGACTCACAGCAGTCTTCCTGTCTCAGCCTGCCCAGTGCTGGGGAGTGTTGAGATTACTGTGTGTTTCACCACACCCAGCTTATGTGGTGCTGGGGAATCCAACTCGGATATTTAGCATCAAATAATGTTTCGTTGAGCCATTCCTCCATCCGTTTTTCTTTTTGAGACAAGGTTTCTATGTAGTCCAGGCTTTCCTTGAACTGACTGTAGCCCAAGCTGGTCTTAAACTTGCATTCTACCTGCCTCACCCTCCATTGCTGGAGTTGGAGGCACGTACCGCCATGTCTGACTGGTTGGTTTGTTCATTTGCTTGTTCCTTTTTTAATGACACTGGAAATTGAGCCCAGGGCCTTTTACATTGAGCTTGGTATGCTCAGCCATTTCTTATTTTCATTTTAAGACAGGGTCTTGCTGAGTTAGTAGGTTGCCCAGGCCAGGCTCACACTTGCAGTCTTTCTGCCTCATCCTCCCAAAGGGGAGCACTGGGCCAGAAGACTTCTTCTGAAAGACAAACAAGTTGATGTTAGATTAGTCACTTTGCAAACACTTGAAGATCGACTGAATGGTAAGCATTGCTAGATAACAGAGTAACAACGGGAAGCAAAAACTACTTTCCTGGTTCATGAGATTTCAGATCTATAAGAAAAATAGAGTAAGTGAATAATCCCGTAGAAGTAGGAATATAAATTATGATAAATACTGTGAACAGAAAGAACTGAGTACTATGAAAAATGATAATAAAGGACCTAAGTTTAAGAAAGATGTATCTGAAGATTTTATCTATAAAAATTCTGACCTCAGGAATAAGGAGTAAGGATGGAATTAGAAAAAGGTTCTCCTATCCCCTCCCCCATCCCAGGCCAAGGGACCAGCCTGTACAGTAGCCCTGGAGCAGACCTTGCTTAGAATTTACAGGGAAACTGGATGAAAATAAGTGTAGCTGGAGAATATTGAACAAAAGGAAGACAGAGAGGGAGTGTCAAATTTGGTGACCCTACAGGCCCCGTGGGCTCCAGAACAGTATGGCCTGTCCTTGGGAGCTGTTGCTGCTGTAGGAACTTTCTTCTAACTGACCTAGTTAGAACTAGAAAGCAGGCAAACCACTGTGTGCCGCCAGCGTTCTGGCCAGTGTCCTGCTCTCTGGGACCTTTCTAGATTTTCATGTTAAGAACATGACAAGCTGCTAAAGAATTTCAAATAGGAGAAGTGATACTATGTTTGTTTGGTTTTTTTTCTCCTTTTATGTAGTTATTTTAAGGTGTAGCATGAGAATATCTTATTTTAGGTCATGAGTGACGATTGAGAAACCAGGTAGGAGTCTGTTGGCGTCATCATGGTGGAGGAGGTGGTCCGAAACTGGATGAGGGTGTGACAGGAGAAGAAAGTGTTGCAGGGAGGAGGAGCTGGTGCTGGTGTAGCACAGGCTGCGGCCAGGAGCGGAGCATGTCAAGGAGAGGTCCTATTTTGGGCAGTGCAGTTGGGTGGGTGGACGTGCTGCCATGTGTCAGTGTAGGGCATAGCGGGCAGGGAGGATGGGGGTGCAGGGCTCCTTCTCAGCCACTGGGTTACTTTAGGTAAGATGGAAAAACATGCCTGAGTAAACAAACCTCAAATGGTACATAGTTTAGTTGGATAAATACAGTTTTTTTTAAAGTGTTAAAATGTATTTGGTAGGCAGGATGCAATTAGTTGGGAAGATTTAGTACAGAGGTTTCTAAGTTTCCTCCAGCTTCACTGTTGTTTAGATTTCTTAGGGCAGCCAGCAAATACACCCCTTATCCCCAGTCTGAACAAATAGTAGCCGATGGGAGTCAAAATGTGGGCTCTCCGATTAAGGACAGGGTTTTGAGAGCAGGCAAGAGTCTGCCCTAAAGACTGGACTGGCATTTCCCATGGGCAGCCAGCTTCCAGAACTAAGGGTGGCTGGCACGCAGCCAAGCATGCCAGGTTTATTTTTCCTCTTCAGCTGAGCAGCTCACGCCTGGTTGGGGTGACGAGGGCTGGGAGTTCCCGGCAGGCCTCTGTGTGTGCGTTGCTGTGTTTCTCCATGAAGACTGTCTGTTCGTCTGGGTGCCGTCCTCCTTGCTTCTGCGAGTGTGCTGAAGAATACGTCTGAGTTATTCTGCTCTGTCAGTGGGGGCTGCTTCTAGTCTTGATTTTCCACGGCTTGTGTTGCTGCTCCTATTTCTTGGGCATGCCACCACTGTCTTTGGTGACATCTTCACCATCTCACTGCCCTTGTCTTTGACCCCTGGTGTGTCTTCATCCTTGCCAAGGAGACTCAGTCCTTTTTGGTTCCATATCTTAATAGGTCTCTGGGTAAAAAAGTAGACTGGGATCTGGATGGCGTAGTAGCTTGTTTGCCATGGACAAATAAATACAAGTTGTTTGTGGAAGGAGATGGATTTAGGAGCCAAGCTGCTGTTACTGGTGTGGTTTGGTCCTCTCAGTGAAGAACTGTGCACAGATGGCAGCACCCGCTTCGCCAGTGGGCTCTTACATTTGAATAGTACATTTGGGGCTTTACCTAGGGAGGAAGCAGATTATTCGTAGACTTATTATTGATCTTCCGGCTCCCCAATTTCTCTTTCTGTCTCAAAAGTTAGTCCTGGTTTGTCTCTTCATTTCTTGTGCTTAGGAGTAGCTGGTTTATCAAGTGAAAGACCTCTGTACTCTGGAAAATTACAGTACTCTGGAAAAATCAAAGAGAATTTTAGAAAATTCAAAAACATCCCCTCTTCCTGGGTAAACAAACCAACATTGTCAAAATGATCAGAGTACCTAAGCTGCTACACAGATTCAGTGATACCAATAGCATTTTTCACAGAACTAGAAAAAATGATCCAAAATTTTGTATGTAACCCCATGAGGCCCAGAATAACCAAAACAATGCAACAAAAGCAGGAGTCATCACAGTACCAGCTATCAAATTATATTACACAGCAACAGGGATAAAAAAAAAAAGTGACATGGTATTGGCACAGATACAGGTGGATTGTTGGAATAGAATTGAAGATGCAGAAACATCCGCAAGTACCTTCAGCCATCTGATCTTTTGGCAAAGGGGCCAAAAACATACACGAGAGTAAAGACAGTCTTTTAAAAAATGGTGCTGGAAAACCTGGCTTAGCACATACACAAGAATGAAACTAGACCCACAACTTCCACCATGCACCAATATCATTCAAATCAAAATGAATCAAAGACTTGGACGATAGTGGAAACATTGAGCTTGTTGGAAGACAAAAATAGGCAAAGCTCTTGAAGACATGGGGTGTATGCAAGGACTCTTACTCTGTATTCCAGGCTGGTCTGGAACTCATTATGGAGCCCAGGCTAGCCTTGGACTCACAACAGTCCTCCTGACTCAGCCTCCTGAATGCTGGGATTACAGGCATGCACTGCCATGCCTGGCTTTATGTGGTGCTAGAAAATCCAAGTCAGGGCCTTGCACTTGCTAGGCAAGAGCTAATGAAACATCTAAAGCACGTGAGATAAAACCAAGAATCAACAAATAGGATTTTATGAAATTAAACTGCTTCTGCACAGCAAACAAAGTGAAGGGGTCACGCGTGTAGTGGGAAAAATTTGCCTGTTAATCCTCAGAGGACTGTTACCAAGTATATACAAAGAACCAGAAAAATTAGACTCTCCAAAATAAAAGATCCAGTCAAAAAATGGGAATCTGAAATGAATTAATAGTTCACAAAAGAAGTCCAAAAGGCCAGTAAATACATGAAAAAAGGTTCAACATTTTTAGCTACCAGAGAAATGTAAATCAAAACAAAATCATGGTTCTACCAAATACCAGTAAGAATGGCTGGTATAATGAAATTTAAAAAAAAAAAAATGCTGGCAAGGCTGTGGGGAAAAGGAACCCCCTTACATTGCTGATGGGACTGTAAACTGGTACAGCCACTGTAGAAAGCAGTATGGAGATTCCTCCAAAAAATGCAAGTCTGTACTCTATTTGACCTAGTTTTACCTCTTCTGGGTATATTCCCCAAAGAGCTCAATTCATCATATAAGAGTGATACATGCATAGCCATGTTTATAGCAGCAGGATTTATAATGGCCAAGTCTTGGAACAAGCCAGTATACCGAGTACAGATGATTGGACAAAGAAGATGTGGTATATTACACAATGGAGTACTACTCTGCCATAAGGAAGGACAGATTTGAGTCATTTGTAGGAAAATGGCTCCACCTTGAGACCATTATGCTAAATGAAACGAATCAGACCCAGAATGTTAAGAAATGTTAAGTTTCTCTAATTAATATGAGAAAACCAAACCATAAAAATGTAGAGAGAAGTAAGACACATTTTATGGAGAGAGGAAGGCAAAGTGTTGGGGGATAAGAGGATAGTCATGGGGAAGGAAGGTGATAATGTAGGTATAAAACTGATTACCAAAGATAACCACTCCCCCTTCCTTGTGGTTAGTGCGTGGGGCTGTGGTGGGGTCTCACTGGCGACTGTGTTGGTCCAATCCAGAGATGCAGTGACTTCCTGTGTGTCCCAAGGGGCCACTCTAAATTGGGACACCCACTGAGCCAGCCAAGAGCCATCAGTAAGTGAAGGCAAGGTTGGCAGGCAGGTTCTGAGAACCTGTGAGTGAAGACAAGACAGGATGTGGTGCCCGGCATATGATAGAGGTGCAGGTCCAGCCCCTTACATGTCCACAGACACGCCCAGTTTCTCAGGGTGGGGCATGGGGTGAGAAGCCGCAAGACCTTACCAAAGAGAAGCAGTTCTAGCGTCTCCTTAGAGGTGAGGTAATGAAATGTTTTGCCAAGTGTATAGCAGGTTGATCCCTCCCCCCATTTTATTGATACGTATATGGCGGTGCATAATATTTACATTGAATTTGAGTATTTTGTGCACATATATCACATCAAAATTACAAACTCTTCCCCCCTCTCTCCTGATCCTCCCATGCCCTCCCCTCCCTCTAGTTTCTACTGTCCACCTCCCCATTTAGTTCTATGAAGTGACTGTTTTCTGGGTTTCTGATATTAGAAAAATCATTCAGTATTTTTAACCTTCTCCATCTGACTCACTTCACTGAACATGATAGTAACCAAGTTGCATCCATTTACCTACAAAAGCCTCAAACCAATGGTATAAATATCCAAATGGCCCTTAACAGAAAAAAAGGTTCTCCATCCCCAGAACCTTAGGCAGGCATTAAGGGTGGGTTAACTGAAGTTCACAGATGTACTTTTTTTTCTTTTTTGAGACAGGGTCTCACTCTGTAGCCTAGGCTGGTCCTGAACTCTCTGATGTAGCCCAGGCTGGCCTTGGACTCAGGACAACCCACCTGCCTCAGCCTCCTGAGTGCTGGAATTACAGACATGCACCAACACGCCCAGCTTTATGTGGTTCTAGGGACTTGAACTCAGGGCCAGGTGCTTTAACAGCTGTGCCATTCCTCCAGCCACTCACAGGTGTGTTTTTTATACCACTTGAGCCTGCTTGTCCTGTAGTTGGAATGGAGACTCTTGATGTCTCTGTATACAGTAGTCATTTTTGGCTATAGCTAGCTTATTTGGGTAACTCAGAAGGCTAACTTAGAAGGCGGAGCTTCCCAGCCAGCATGCGGCTTCTGAGGAGTGCCTTTTCATAAGCGGGTATACTTCCCTGAGATAATACAGCAGTCAGGAAAACACTGACTCCTGAGAAAGTGAAGACCTCAAATCTGCAGCCCCATGATGGAACCTGAAGAGCTCACTTGCCTCAGGTGGGCACAGGAAACCCCAGGATGCATAAACCTGCAGGGATGGCCTTGGAGGCTGTGTGAGCACCAGGGATGGGAGGTGGGAGGTTGGTAGGAGAGGGGTGGCTAAGCCCCTTACTGTATGTCTAACAGACAGGAAATAAAGATGTGTCGTGTATGAAACATAAACTGGAACATAAACTGGATATGGAGGCGTGTGCTGGTAACCTCAGCTACTCAGAAGCCTGACGCAGTGGGATCACTTGAACTCAGGAGTTCAGTGCCAGCCTGGCAACAGGAAAATAACAAGCTGCCTGAGCTCCTGAAGATTACAGTTTCCTTGGCCTTTCTGCTATTGATGGACATTTCACATGATTCTCAGGTTTTTCTGTTGCACCCGGTTCCGCTGTGAGCAATTCTGAACGTGTCTGCTGGTGCCATGGGCAGATTTTTTAATACATACCTAGGAATGCAATTTCTGAGTTACAGGTATACATATGGTCTGTTACATAAATGAAACCAAGGTGTCTTTCCCCCCAGTTATATGGAAGGTAGCTGTGCATCATCACCAACAGCTGCTAGAGCAGGACCTTCAGGTGTTGACTCGCATGGTAATTTGGAACTGTCTCGGAATGATCTTGATCTGTATTTTCCTGATTACTAATGGTATCAGGCATCTTGTAATGCATTTTTCAGTCATTTGTCTTTCCTCTTCCATGAAGGACCTCTGTAAATCATTTGCTCAGTTTTCAATTGAATTATTTTTTGATTTATAAGAGTTCTAGGTAATATCTTCCTGCTGGTGATTTATCTTTGCATGTTCTTTACAATAGACTTAAAGTTAATGGGGTCCTTATTTTCAGGTATTAAATTGATTTAGCTTATTTTTTTTTTGAGTCTTTCTCTATAGTCCAAGCTGTTCCTGAACTCATGGCAATCCTCTTCCCTCAGTCTCCCAGTGCTGAGATTATAGGCATGTACTACCACACCTAGCTTATGTGGTGCTGGGGAATATCTACCCAGGGTCTTGAGCTTGCCATAGAAGCACGTTAACCCTAAGCTATAAGAAATTTTTCTAAAAATAGCAATGGTGGTGCAGGCCTGCAATCCCAGCACTCTGGGTGACTAAGGCAGATCACAAATTTTGAGCCCAGCCTGGGGAACTTAGTTACTTAGCATGACCATGTCTCAAAATCAGAAATAAATATGGGCTGAGGATGTATCTCAGGGTGAAGGTCCTGGGCTGCATCCTTAGTAACACACATGTACACACAAAATATTGCTTCATGGTTGTTGAGGAAGTCTTCTATGTTCATTATTTTCAAAACGTTTATAATTTTGCTTTTTGTATTTGTCTCTAGGCCCTTGGCTTTGTTTTATTGTGTGAAATATTAAGTAAAACACTGGTTTGAACTTACTGTCTGTGAGGTTCCAGTATCATATTTGAGAACTTCAACCTTTTCTTCTGACTCCTGTTGTCACCTACATCAAAAATGCAATTTCTTCCTTCTAAGAATTTGATTGTGCTAAAAAAAAGTGTGAATGTGCATCTGGGCTATGTTTTGCCCCCTGGGCCTCTTTCTTAGTTACTTTTTCGTTGATGTGACTCAATACCCGACACCCACAAAGTCAGGAAAGGAAAGCTTTATTTTAGCTCACAGTCTCGAAGGTCACAGTCCATTCAGGGGTGGCCGGCAACAATCGAAGTACCTGGCAGAGAGAGAGGTGGAGGCAGCTTCACCGAACAAACAGGAAGACACACTGAGGCTAGTTAAGACTAGTCCTAGTCCTCCAGGATGACAGGTGCAGCTCATACATCCTTCCAGGTCTCTGCCCAGTAATTAGTCCCTCCTGCATCCAGGTGTGGCCACTACACACCGTTAATCCTAACTCGCATACCTTTAGTCTTAACTGTAACCCACCCCTCCAGACCCCAATCCAGATCCCAAGACCAGATCCCAATCCACCAACATCACATGGTTCCATTAAAATACATGAGCCTTTTGGGGGACACTCCAGATACTAACCACAATAGCCTCTCCCCTTGTCCTCGTGCTCTCCTACCCAGCATAGCATGGCTGTCCATCTTTGAGGTGTCAGGCCCCAGTCTTTGTTCCTTCTCAGGGGTGCCTTGATTAGCAATACTTTTTTTTTCTATTTTAAATATTTTGGAGTCAACTTATGTTGCTTTCCAAACTTAATAACCAGTTGGAATTTTGAGTGAGACTGCATTGCATTTCTAGGTCCTCTTGAGCAATAAGAACTCTTCATCCCTCTTGCGCAGCCCCCTCCAAATCGTATTTTTATTCTTCCTCCTCTGACTTGAGTCCCTTCATCCCAAGTTGCAGCCTTCCCCTGAAAGAGGAGAGGATAGGTTTCAAAACCTTAAATTCTGTGTCCTGTCTTTGAGATAAATGCCACTTGGAAATCCAACCCAACAAATATGGGGGCACTGTAATTTGTGACCTCTGGGAAGGAAGCTCTGTGATAACTTGGGATTCTGCTTTGGCCCAGGTTTAGATTGCAGTCCCTTATAGCAGGACACCTTGTTTGTGTGGCTTTATTCTTCATGGAACCTCATGAATGCTGTTATTATTAGTAATGCCCAGATGTGGCTTAGAAGGAGAAAACTTCCTGAGAAATTCTCTTGGCTTGGTTGCAATGAACATTTTATTTATTCTTTTATCTTGTCTCTTGGATTCTACTAATAATTTATAAGGAGAGAATAGAAAACCACAATGCTTGATTGATTGATTGGTTGATTGATTGTAAGACTGGGATTAGATCCAGGTCCTTCATTAAGCTGCATTCCCAGCCTTTTTTTTCCCATTTTATGTGAGATAGTTTTTTCCCCATTTTATTAATATGTGTATAGGCAGTACATACTGTTTACATTGAACTTGAGTATTTTTTGCACATACATATTGTGTCAGCATTACAAACCCTTCCCCCCTCCCTTTATGACCCTCCTACACTCCCCCTCCGCCAACTCTTACTTTCCCCCTCATTTAGTTTTGTGAAATGACTGTATTCTAGATTTCTCATATTAGAGAAACCATTCGATATTTAACCTGTGTTTGACTCACTTCACTGAGCATGATGGTCTCAAGTTGCGTTCATTTGCCCGACAAAGCCTTGAAATTATGTCTTTATAGATGACTAGCATCCATTGCACACATATACCACAATTTTTGTCTCCATTGGTCTGTTGATGGGTATTTTGGTGTCTTCCATATTTTTGCTGTTTTTAGTTGTCCTGCTATGAACATAGGTACACATGTGTCTCTTTTATATGATGCTTTTAACTCTTTTGGAAAGATTCCCAGGAGAGATATTGCTGGATCGAAAGAGATATTTATTTTCAGCCTTTTGGGGAAACTCCATTGTGGTTGTACAAGTTTACAGTCCGTCAGAAGTTTTAAGAGGTTTCCTTTCCCCCACAGCCTCACCAGCATCGATTGATGTGTGAGTTCCTTTTTTTTTTTTTTTTTTTTTTTTTTTTTTTTTTTTTTTTTTTTTTTTTTTTTTTTTTTTTTTTTTTTTTTTTTTTTTTTTTTTTTTGAGACAGGGTCTCGCTCTGTAACCCAGGCTGGCCTTGGACTCATGGCAATCCTCCTGCCTCAGCCTCCCGAGTGCTGGGATTACAGGTGTGCGCCACCATGCCCAGTTTATGTGGTGCTGGGGAATTGAACTCAGGTACTTAACTCTTGACATAGCACTTGCTAGGCAAACACTTTAACCACTGAGCCATTCCTCCAGCCTTGTGTGAGTTCTTGATATCCGCCATTCTCTCTGGGGTTAAATGATGCCTTAGTGATGTTTTGATTTGCATTTCTCTAATGGCTAAGGATGTTGAATATCTTTTCTTGTATTTACTGACCGTTGAATTTCTTCATCTGAGAATTGTTTATTTCTGTTCCCCATTTTTTAATTGAGTCTTTGAATTTGAGGAGTCTATTTTTCTTCAATTCTTTGTATATTCCATTTATGAGCCTCCTATCTGAGGTTGTGAGAATTACCATTCTGTTGGTTCTCTCTTTGTTCTATTGACATCTCAGCCCATTTTATTTATTTATTTATTTGGTTGGTTATTATTTATTTTGTTTTGAGACAGGGTCTCACCAAGTTGCTAAGGTGCCAAGGCTGGGCTTGAACTTGGAATCCTCTTGCCTCAGCCCCTCAGACTGCTGGGGTTATAGGTTGGTTCTAAATATTCTTAAATAGCTGGTTTGGATTTCTTATGACTGCTTTTCACTAGGAGTTAGTTTTTTTTAAACTTTGAGACTTTTTTTTTTTTTGCTAAGTTACCCTAGCAGAGATTGAATTTGATATTCCTCCTGCTTCAGCCTCCCAGAGTGAATGCAGGGTTTATGGATATGCACTATCACCCTATAGGTTCGTGGGTGGGTGGGTGGGTGGGTGGTTGGTTGGTTGGTTTGAGACAGGATCTCATTCTGTAGTCCACGCTGGCCTTGAACTCGCAGCTGTTCTCCTGCCTGGGCCTCCTGAATGCTGGAATTACAGGTCTTATACAGAGAGAGATAATATCACACAGAAGAAGGACCATTTGTTGAGAAGAAATCTTTTTAGGAATCAGGAATCTTTTGTGAAGCAACTGAGAACCAGCTCCTGCCCCAAAGAATTCTCTGCGTTGAAGAGGGGATTTGGTGGGGTTTATAAAGGCGGAACCCACAATAATAGGAAGGATCACAAGAACCAAAGGGAAGGGGTGCAGGTACAGGAATTACAAAGCATAGCAGGTAGCAGTAGATTACAGAATCATATGACAGTAAACTCTCAGTTATTTAAAATTTTATTTATGTCTTATTGCCTGATTCCACGGAGACTTCCGATAATAGCCTAGGGGCGGGGTGTGAACAGATTCATGGGTCTTAAGGCAGCTACCCAGAAAAAGTGACTGTGGTGGGGAAAAATCCAAAATGTTGGCACTCTTGCCGCTTGACAGGTGTGTACCACCACACCTGGTTTATGTGGTGCTGGGGAATCCAGAGCCTGCAGCTAGCTAGGCAAGCATTCTAACTGCTGGGCCATTCCTCCAGCCCAGCTTTTTTCAGTCTTCCTTCAGAAAATACAAGTTTACCAAGTCACTTAGCAGGTATCTTTAGGCCATGACTTGATTTGTTTTGTTACATTGTTTTGTTTCACTGCCTGGAGTCCTTATCTGTGATATTCTTCAGCACCCAGGGTATTCCTGTGTTTCCTTTGCAGGATTTGAAATTCCCCATGAGCCTATACTCTGCTACCAGTCAGTTTTCAGCAGTTGGACCAAGATCTTCCTTGAATCAGTTGCAGTTTAGAGGTTTTAGGCACAGAGAGGGCACTTCACCTGACTCCTGTAGAAGGACATGAGCCTGTGACTGACAGTGGGCACCCAAGCCTCCTGAGAGTTCAGGGAGGACCCGAGTGGTCAGGTCAAGTGGTGACAACTCACACATCACACTGTGACAGGCATCAGTGTTAACAGCTCAGCTGTTCCTTTATATGTAGAATGCACTTTGGTTTTATTTTACACAGGAAGCAATCTGCCCCCCACCCCCACCACTTCCTATAAAGAGCAGCACAGACCCAAGACCATACCAGATCTCATCTTGTCGGGAATTACAGGACAGGAAGACAGGACAGAGGTCCCAGTGGCTGGCAGAAGCTGCCCTGCAGAAATGCTGTGGGGCAGGCCCTGGAGCGGAAGGTGGGCAGGCGTAGTCCTTGCAGCTGGGCGTCACTTTTAGCCTGTTGTTAGAAGAGCTGCAGTTTGCACTGGTTGAGAAATTTGCTGTGATTGGCATATGGCCTGTCACTGAGAGGTCTGCCTCACACTCCACGCACAGCCCGGCCCACAAAAAAAGACCTAACTTTCCTGGGACTTCTTAGAATGGAAGGCAGGCCACGGACAGGCCCCTGGCCCCACTGCATCGCAGTAGTTTGTGGAGCAGGTGAGTAGAGTGTATGCAGTCTGCCTTCCTTGTAACTAGAGAGGCAAAGAAAACACCTTCAGAGCTTCTGGCTGTGGCTCCAGAGCCTTTCACATCCTCACATCGGTGACAGGAATCTTGAGGTGAGGTTCTTCAGGCCAATTCTCCTCTGGTCAGGGGCTGTCACACAGCCACTCACCTGCGCTCCTGCTGACGTAGCTCCCACTTGCTGTTTCCGTGCTGCCTTCTGGGAACTGTGCTTCAGTGCTTACTGCGTGCCCAGGACAGGAGGCTGCTTTCGCACACTAGCACAGAGCTGCAGTACAGCCTTGGCACCGGCTTTCGTTCCTGGGCTGGAGGCTGAAATTGACATGTGTGCTAAAGGGAGAAGGAACAGCCAAGGGAGGGTGTCCATGACCAGGGGACCAAACTCCACCTGCATCCCAGTTCGTCTGTCCCTGTCACTCAGCAGGATGGCCATGGCCCAGGGGCAGCAGGCCCAGGAGACTTTGAGGTGGTACAAGTTGTACATTTTCCCTGATTTTTCCTCAGCTTAAAATCAAGTATGCAAACAGTTTCTAGTTTAAACTTCTGAAGAGTCTTTTAGACTTTCCATCTAGTGAGTTAGTGATCAAAGCCAACAGTTATTTTGGGATTTGTAACTCTCTGGTGAGTTCCACGTTACCATATGAGAATATTTTTAAAGTTTGGCATTGTTTTTAACCTAATTATTATCCTTTGGCATTTTTAGAAGTGGAATTATGATGTCATGAAATTCAGTGGCAGGATGTTGTGGGTCTCCCAAGCCACACCTTCCCAGGGTGTGTGCGTCAGCGCTAATTCTGCATGGAAATATGGGGGTGACATAGTCCCTTAGTAGCCGGCTGCAATTGGCAGGAGCATTGTTTTGTTTTGTTATTGTTCCTAATGAAATGTTTAGTGATACTGTGTGTCCTCTTTCTTGCTGGTGAGGTGAGAACTGAAGCTGGAGCTGGTGTGGTCTCCTCTAGCCAGGCTGTCTTGCCTGTGTGCCCACTCTGCTCTTCTGGGCTGGGGTCTTCAGAGAGAACACTGGCCTCCTGATTTCTGCTTGCTTTCAGAGTGTGACCTTGCCCAAGCAGCTCTAGCATTCTCTTATTTTTTGACCTTACGATGTGCCAGTATTTTTTTCCCCAAGGGGAAGCGTGATAGAGGACAACAATTGTTGCAGAGACAGTTCTATGGAAAGACTTTTTAAATTTTAGTTAATTAAAATAGTTCTTTAAGATGAGCTTAGTTCTGAGTATCTGGTTCTTTCCTTAGAGACAATAAAAACAACAGTAGGTATTTTGAACATACGTGCCAAACTCCTTTTAGATAGTTTATTTTGTCTGTGTATTTTGAGACAGTATTGCTAAGCCACGGTTGCCCATGCTGGGCTCAAACTTGAGGTCCTCCTGCTTTAGTTTCTAGAGTGCTGGGATTATAGGCCTGTGCCCCTGGACCCAGCAGTGTTTTCTAAATTCAAATAGGGAGTAACCTGGAGCTGTCTCCTAGTGACCTCCTAGGCCCCCAGAACTGCCACGGGATGTGCCTTGTGGATCGTCTGGGCGGCGTGACCCGCTGCTCCCTGGGGTGTCTGTTGGAGCAGGGCTCTTCCCTCAGGGATGAGGCTGGGGATAGGGAGAGTCCTCCCTTATACTGGGTTGGCAGCTGTTTGTCTGTCTGTGGCCCTCATCCTCGCCTGCTCTTGGGTCACAGTGGAGCAGTGTTTGGGCTCTATTGTTGCATATGCCACGTAGAGCTACTGAAATGAGCTGGCAGGTGTGGTCTCCTCTAGGGATGGTGGCCAGCTTTGGGGGTGCCCGGCTCCCTTGCTGTTTTCCCACCTGTTGTTCTCCCTGGGCAGTCAGTTCTCCTTCACCGTGGTGGCAGCTCTGTTAGCCCTGCTCCCCGCCTGCAGTGTGGCACGGGCATCTCTTCTCCTCGGCGCTCCCCTTGCCTGCAGCTTCCAGGCAGCACTGTTCTAGGCCTGTGTGTTAGTCTGCCACGGTTGCTGGAGCGAAACACCTCAGGCAGGATTACAAGAGCAGCAGTTCATTGTCTCATAGTTTTGGACCTCAAGTCCAGGATCAGGATATCAGCGATCTGGTTGCTTCCAAGTAGCTGTCCTTGTCTTGTAGATGGCAGTTCTCTCACTGCATTGTCTTGTTGTCTTCTCACAGTTACATTTCTTTTCTATGCTGTGTCTGAATCATTTATAAGAAAGACACTGTTAGACTGGATTAGGGCTTACCCAAAACACTTTGTTTTCCCTTAAATAGGATCACATTCTGAAGTAGGGGAGGTTAGGTTATCAGCGTGAATTTCAAGGAGACCCAGGTCAGCTCATACAGTGGCATGAAGTCCTGGCTGTAGCTCCTCGCCTGCTGTCCTGGGGTTCAGGTGCTCCCTGTGCAGCAGTGGCTCTGGCCAGGTGTGTGCAGCAGGAGCCCAGGTAAGCACAGGCTTGCTTGGCTGTCCTGGACGTGCTCACCTCTGATTAGATGGTTACATCTCAAGTTCAGGATGAGGCGTTTTCCATCGGAGCAGGAGAATGTGCTCCCGTGAGGGTGATTTTGTACTTTGAAGAATAATCTGTGCCCTGCTCCTTTTATTAAATAAATGTGATGCTGTGACAAAACTAAATACCCCTTTCTTCCTTTGTAATGAAGGAGTCTGTCCTTTATTTTAAAATTCAACTTACAGAAATGGGTTGTACATAGCAATTTTCTGTGTATCCATAAAAACCATAAAATATAAAGAAGCAATGTTGTTAGAGCGGCTGTTCTCATTTCCTGGCAGTCATTACATGCTTCCAGTACAAAAACATTTTTCTCTTAACTATCCTTTCGGAGCTCAAAAATGGATTTTCCCCCAGCCTCTGTCATTCAATTATCACCTCGGAAAATGCACAGATATAACTGATGATCCCTTTAAAATGTCCTGCAGCATGCATGCATCCTTCATCTCTCATCCCACTCCGTCATTAAACGTTACATTGCCCATGTATATTTTATAGGGTGACCCTGACGGATGTCATTTTGATGCTGTGCAGGGATAATAAGATTGCACATACAATGAAAGGCTGATAAATAGAAAAAATGTTTACAAGATGGGGAAGGGTAGTTCTAACAGTTCTGTGGCTCTCCTGTTTCCTTTCTTCTCCTTCCTTTGCTGGTAGAAATGTGTTTTGTTAAAGGAACAGCAGTACCACATTAAGAAAGGTGATAAGACTGTAGAACCAACAGCAGCAGCCCCTCTTGCCTTGTTGCTGAACTCTAATAAAATGAATTCAGGAGATAATGAAGTATTCGTCCTTGGTTGGGGGGGGCGGGGGAATACTGGAATCAACCAATGAAGTCTTGAGTTTTGGAGGTCTGTTGAGAAAAGTGAGATTCCTGGTATTGACATTATTACATTTAAAATGTTAAGTCTTACCCAGGACCAGTGGCACAGGCCTGTAATCTTACCAATCTTGGGGGCTAAGGCAGGAGGATTGCAAGTTCAGGCCCAGCTTGGGCAACTTAGTGACTCAGTGAGAGCCTATCCCAGAATCAATACTAGAAAAGGGTTGAGGATATAGCTTGGTGAGAAGGCCCTGGGCGCAATCCCCAGTACCATTCATAAATAAATAAATACCCTAGGCTCATTTCCCAATATCATAAGTAAGTGAGTAAATGAAAAAAAGCAAGTTAAGCCTTAATTTAAACCAAAAATCTTATAAAACAAAACACCAAAGACCTCTGTGGGGTTCTCTGTTAGGTGTTGCTGCTGTCAGGATTGCCCAGGCCATTCATGAGAGAGACTGGGCTTAAGACAATTTTGTAACAGCCTTGATTTCTGAGTGAGTTGTTTACACATCTGTTACTTATTTTTTAAAGTTATGTTAGTTCTGATTAAGTGGAGGCATCTCTTTCCATATCTGATCAGTAGATGGATTTAGCAAACCTGCTAAGGCCACAGGGGTACACAGGCTCCAGGGACTTATCCCAGTAGCTCCGAACACTTCTGTGCTTTTGAGTGGTTTGGAGCCACTCCACTTAAATAGATGCTGCCAGCTGGAGGTAATTTGAAAAGAGTCTTTGAGCCTATAGTGCACACAGGCCTAGACTCTGTTTCTCTAGGGAACTACTCTTTGTTTAAACGTCAGCATCAGCATCTCTGCGTTTGGATTAAGAGGAAGGTGCACCCACCTCTTGTCACGTCATCTCAGGGGCATACATTGCCTGGAGTTTCTTGGAGTTTCTGCTGTTGCAAGCCTGCGGGTAGCCCGAGGCATGGTGAAAAGGTTGTGGGGCTGCTTGTCGCAGCTTCCTGGTGTCTGGTGAGTCCAAACACTTACGCCTGCATGATTTGTTCTTAGTGTGGGAAACAGAAAAGCAATTGCCTAGGTTTGTGCGGAATTCTTAGGTTGCTCTCACGTCTGGCACGTATGCTTCCTATTGGGTCTGCTTAGCGTTGTTTGACGCAGCTGCAGTGCCGTGTGCTGTGTCCCCGGGATGGGCCTCACCTGGGGTGATGAAGGATGCCCCGTGTCCTTGCATGTTCTCCTCAGCCATGACTCTGGAAGATCCAGGCACAGGTTCAACTGCAGAGATCGAAGAGAACTCATATTTGAGCCTTGAGCTTTATTAAGATGATTGTCTGTCCTAGCCCTTTAAACCGGAATTGTCAGTCTTTGTTAAGAAACAGCCTGGAACTGGGGGTTAAGAGCCAGATCTCAGGGTTACCTCTGGAAGCAGTGCGAGCTTGGTTGAGGGACTTCATCTCTGTGCCTCTGTGGCTTCGTTTGTAAAGCAGAGATACTGTGAAAAGCGTGACAGTAGTGCTTACCATTGCCCCTGTGGATTTCCTAGCCCAGTGGAATGTGGTTTGCTCGCTTGTTTGTAGAGGAGGCTGCCGAGTGAAGAAGTGGGTTTTGCAGCCACATGCACTGAGTTTTTCATTCCTCTGAGCAGCAAGCAAGAAATAAGTGGGCATTTTTCCTAACACTATGATCAAGTTAAAGAACTCCTTGTATTTAAATATTTCAGTCTATCTTTTGTACTTTTTTGGAGATAACTAGAAAAGGGTTGAGCCAAGCTTGCGCTCTCTTCAGTGCTGGGGGTTGAGTCCAGGGTCTTTGCACTGAGGTATATATATATATATATCCTCAGCCCTTTTCATTTTGAAGCTGGGTCTTACTTATTTGCCCAAGCTTGGTTTTGACTTGGTATCCTCCTGCTTCAGCCTCCCTGAATGCTGGGGTTGCAGGTCTACATCGCCATGCTCAGCTTTAGTGTCATTTCTTTGATGAAATAATGGTGAGATCAGGAAGCAGATATTTCTGAGGAACTTACTTGGCAAAATAAAAAGTTGACAGTCTTATATCCATTTCCCAAAAGTTTTTGTCTTTCTAGAGTTAATTTCCAGTAAATCTTAATTGTCAGGAAATACTCATCCCCTCAGTTATTGACTTAACACCTCTGTATTCGGGATGTTGCTATGGACTCGTAGAGCACTCAAGGATGAAGTGGTTAGACCATGGGAAGGTGGCCAGGCCCAGTCGTGGGTATAGCCCAGAGAAAAACCTGTGTGTCTTTGAGAGGCAGGAGGAGTGAAGGAGTGGAACACTGTCTCGTTGGCTTCCAGTTTTTGGGGGAGAAGGTGATGACCTGAGAACTTACTCAGCCTTGCGGTTGTTTGTTGCTGAGAAGGAGGCATGGCAAGGGCGTCCTGGGCTGCAGCTTGCAGGCAGAGGGAGGCACTGAGGAAGAAGCTCACCGGCTCTGGTGTTTGGATCAGCCAAAGGGCAGGGACAGAGGGACACAGTAGAAAGGCCTTCCAGGACAGAGGCGGCGATCAGAGGAAGTGGGGGAGCTGCTGATCCTTTAAAGAATCAGAGTTAGGAGCCAGGTTTGGGAAGGCTAGCATGGTCTCTGTGCAGGAGAGAACAGGTCACCCCAAAGGCTGCGGAGTACCTCAACTGCACTGGCTGAGTGGAGGTATAGGGCCAGAGGTGGGACTGGCAGGGGCCTCGTAAGTGAAGAGAGCTTGGAAAATCTCATTGCAGCTTAGGTTAGACAACAATAACAGTAGCTTGGGCTCTTCCAGTTCCTTTGTATTATATTCATGTAGTGATAATTCTTAAATTTTTTTCTAAATTTTTAGCCCATCCACCTACATGTCTTTGTATTTTAATGGGAAGAAGGGTACCTGATTCAGGAACATCTTTCTGGGCATCTCAGTCTGACTTTATCTGCCACAGGTCACACCCAAAAGACCTCCCTTCCCATACTTGGCCCTTCGCCAGAAGTGAAGCTGGAGGCTCTGGAGGGCGCCTCCCCACTTGGGACTTTGGGTGGGTGAAATGGGAGCTCCTGAAGTCAGGAGGCTGGGGTTTGTGATTCCACATCAGCATACAGGAGACCAGGAGGTGGTACTTGACAATTAGCAGCAGAGCTGCTGACAGTGGCAGCTCCTTTAGGGATTAGAGGATTCAATTTGGTTGGTTAACTAGAGAAGGAGAGCTCAGAGAGCACCACTTTAATTACCAGAGTCGCTACTGGAAGACAACCAGTTGCCTGCTGGAGAAGATCTGTGAAAGGCAGCAGCTTCCACCCCAGCCTGTGGTGCTGCCCAGTGCCCAGCCTCTCACCTCAGAGCCTTTGCACAGTCGTCACATCCAGCCCTTGACTTGCCAGGGAGTGAGGAGTGAGAGGAGAAAGAGTGACCTGCACAGGGCTGCGTGCCAGGGAATTTTCCTGACTTGCTTCACGGCTCTTGAATTCATAGTTTTTGCCAAGAAACAATGTGCTGTCCATTCCTAGGCAAAGAGAGCTGTGGGGGCTGCCCTCTGAGTCTTGGGCTGGAACAGCATGTCCCAGGGATGGGGCTGCATGGACCCTTCCGAGGAGCCAGCCGCTTCCCCCAGCCTTGGCTGCCGTTGTGGCCAGGGCTAGGGTAGCTCTCCACCATGCTTCCTACCACTCCCTCCCCTGCCGAGTGCGGGGACCCCTTCCTTTAAAAACACACCTTCAAGAAGCAGTTGTGGCTCTCTAGTGCCTCCGGTAAGGGCGGTCTCCATCTTGTCACCTGGGCCACCAAGGAGGAGCAGTTGGCAGGGGTAGGGCATCGTTCATCAGAGGAGTAACGCTTTGATTCTAATTGTACATTATTGCTGAGATTTGAGACATTTTTGTGGTGATTATTTAGCGGTGCTTTCTCTACACATTCACATTAAAATATTTAGTGTAAGAATAGATAATCATGATTTAAAGAATTGAAAGTTTCTTCTAAATGCTTACTTTCTAACCCTGTACAGGGTGTGTCAGTGTGTACTGACATGTGTGTTGCTGACGAAGGCAGGTGGGCTTGTTACTTATAAACCCCCTGCCCATTGTAGGTTCCTGGCTTGCGCACTGCCCCATCTCTCCTGCTGTGACTCCATTTTCATAGGTGGTGCTTGGCCCGGAGAGAGTGCCTGTTGGGACTTGGGTGGTGAGGGAGATGAGCTGCAGCTGTCCCTTACCATTGAAATTTGGGTCCCAGGTGAGATGGTGTCCTTGCTCCATGTACACAGAGGCAGACCCCAGGCCATCCTTAGCTACTGTGAAGCCTGGTCCTCTCTGCTGTCTTCTGCTCATTTAGAGCTGTGTGTGAGAACAGAAGACAGTGCTGGTCCGTGCGCTGATCTAGAGGGTCATTTCCAAAGACAGAGGCCCCTGACTTGGGGGGAAAACCCTGATGGTAGTTGCAGGTTGCACGCCCCCAGGGCTCCCCAGCCCCTTATCTTCTACTACTCCCATCCCCCTCTTCGGAGGGTCTATACTTTCCTGGGTATTGTGGTAATAATAGTTATAATGCAAAATAAAAACAAACTTATTCTAAGTGTACACTTAGGCTTCTGAGATGGGACAATAAATGGCTTACCTTTTTCTGCTGCCACCTTAGCCTCCCAAGGGTCCTCTCTGAAGGGGAGGGAGCTCTTTGTCCTGTGCCCAGTGCTGAAGAGAGACACGTTTCAGAATGAGCTGTTGATAGTCAGGATGCTCCTGGTGCCTTCCCTCCGAGCAGGCTGTCTTACAGTGCTGCTCTGTCTTACCTCTGACCCCAGCTCATCCAGATAGCACTGCCCTAAGCAGCCCCATCCCACCCCATTCCTTTCTGTGCATGGATCTTACTTTCCTGAGCTTCTCTTTTTTATAGAAGACGGTGCTTATTTTTCTAACCCCCATGTGTGTGTCCTGAGGAGACATCTGTGCTGGGAGGGACTCTTGGCTCTGGGAGTGGAGCTTTTATCTTAGCCAGTGGCCTCTTGCTTATAGGAAAAATCAGATTCTCCCCACCTCCCAAACAAACAGACAAGAATGAAAAATAGGAAGGAAAAAGGGCGTTTTTGGAAAGGGAGAACTTGCTGTGCATATAGGCCAGTGGATCAAGCACTTCTCTTGGCAAGAGCTGCAGCCACAGAGCTGGTGGTGGGAGGTGGCTCTGCCCGTCTGCTCTTGGTGTTCTGCACTACCCCGTGTCCTTCATTGTGCTGTTGCACACCAAGCTGTCAGCTGTGTTGGATGGGAGACCTTGTTGTGAGATGAGGTGAGAGCATCGGGAACAAAGTGATCATTATAGGCTGTTCATGTCGACAGCGTTTAGACCTTGGTGTTTGCTTGCAAGCAAAAGCAGAAGCTAATTTGCAAGGCAGCCTTTGTGGAGCTGCCTTTTGATCAATGATCGCCTCTGTTAATGTTTCAGTAAGCTATTGATTTCTGCAACAGCTTTTGTTCCCTAAATTTATGTGCAGCGGGTCTCTGCAGCACACTCTATGCATGTTTGATTAAAGTTCAATTGACTTTGTTCCTAGTGAGCGGCTGAGAGCCGCTTCACTTCCTATTTGTAGAACCAAAGCTTCCCCAACATGTTCTTTTGTTTGTGCTCAAGACCTAGCCACCCATGCAGTCACCAATATGCTGTTTCTAATCCTCCCAGATTCGCTCCATTCCCGTGTTTAATCCCTTGGTAGGCATTACAGTGGTTAAGAGGCAGCTAATAAATCCTGGCCTGGATTTATTGTTGTGCTATCAGGTTTATTAACCAATAATTGATACACATGCTGTCTGATTTTTATACAATAAAAATGCACCTACAGTAAGTGCACAGCTCAGTAAATTCTGACAACTGTACATATTTATGTAAATAACAGCATTATCAATTTATAGACAGTTTCTGTCACCCACTAAGTATTGACTTGGGTCCTGTGCAAGCACTTTCTGGTCCCCCAGCCTCCAGGCAAACATTAAGTTGCTTTTGTGGTTATAGATATACTTCTTCTAGAATGAGTGCATAGATTTCCCCCCTCACAGACACACCTTTCGTCTGGTTTTCACTTAACAGGGTGTTGGTGAGAGTCTTCCATGGTATTGTAACAGTAGCTTAGTAGTTCATTCTTTTTTACTACCAAGTAGTATTCGAGTGAATGGGTGTGTCGTGATTGGGTTATCTGTTTTCCTTTCGATAGTCATTTCTGTTGTTTCCAGTTTGGCTACTGATAATAAAGGTTATTTGAAGATTTGGGTAAAAATCTCTGTGAACATGTTTTTATTTCTTTGGGTAAATAATTTGGAGTAGAATTGCTGGGTATTATGATAGACGTGTGCCTAGCTTTACAGGAACTGTCAAACAATTTACACAAAGTAGTAATACCATTGTATGTCCCCACTGGCAATAGGAATGAATTGTAATCCTCCACCTTCCTGAATTTTAAATTTATGTTCCTTTGTTTTCTCATCACCCTGAAGAGAAGGGGCCTTCTTGCCTGGTCCTTTGGTCTTTGGCACTTCATTGATGAACTCTGTTCTAATAAACAGTTACTTAAAGTACCAACAAAAAGTTGATACTGCCTTTATTTTCTTTCTTTTTAGTCTAGATTTTTCTTACCTGCTAAGCAAAGACAGGTACAGGAACCAAGATGCCGTAGTCCCCAGCTGGCTCTCCGGGAGCCCTTTTTCTCTCTGTGGTCTGGCTTTGGGTCACCTTCTTAGCCTCAGGGACCTCTGGCTTCTCCTTTTTAAATCTTCAAGTTGTGTCACCTTCTGACACCCCTTGAGGCTCTTCCAGAGGATTTATATTTAAGAAGTAGAAGCACCCTTGCTGTGTAAGGCCATCCTGAGCTCAGGCAGATGCTGTGCAGCAGTCCGGGCAGCGCCCTCCCACTCGGCTTCTCCTACGTTTGTTCTCTTCCATTCCTGTAGCTTTGCGTTTTCTCTTACATCTCAAGTTTGTGTCATTCATTGGCCCCTAAAATGACTCAGGCAGAAGGGGGGACTAGAAGGCAATCTGGGGATTTTCTCGTTCTTTGAGCTTTGGAACATGGAGGTGATTTATCGTACCGTTTGCCCTCTTAACTGATGCTGGCTGCCGATCCAACAAAGTATTAAAAGGGTGACTGGGAACTGGATTGACTTCTTTGTCCTTTTTCCTCATAGGAAAGCCACAGCTTGGCAGCAGAGGTCTCTTGATCTCTAGTGGGTGTGCAAGTTCCCTCCTGCAACACCCGTGGGATAGGGTAGCAGGCCAGGAGGTATAGTGCAGAGCCCGCAGGCTCACGGTCCTGGCTTTCGGGGCTAGCATTCTCCAGCTGGCGTTTGCACAGTAGCACATGGTGAGCCAAGTTAGAAACCCCATCGACAGTTACCATAACTTCCTTGGGGTCCAGTTACCAACTCATGGAACTGGGCGGGCAAGGGTATACACTCACTTGGGTGGGCATGAGTGGCCCCTAGGGCCCTTGACATAGGACAGGCTTCATCTGGTATGTATTGGTTGTCCTGGTGTTTTAAGCATGGCGTGCTTGAGAAGGCTGAAACAGCCACCGCTCCAAGCGACACCTGCTGTAGCTGCAGAGGAGCCTGATGGTTCTTCTTGGCTCACAACTTTTCCCTTAGGAGTCCTGTGACAGTCGTGATCCTCGTGTCTGGGACACTTGTAGGCATGATGGTCAGTGCTGGGGAGTCCTTAGTACATGTGTATCACGTGTCACTCAAGGGCCCCTTCCCCTAAAATCTGCACACTGCTTTTGTCACTGTGTTTAATGGCCACTACCCCTGGGCCTGGTGGGGGGGGGGGGTGAGTAAAATCTGGTTTTCATAGACTTTATTCTTTTTAATTTGATTTGCTGTGAGAGAGAGAGAAAGCGAGAGCCCAGGGCCTTATATTATTATCCCCCACCCCCTGTTTGTCTCCTATTCATCCTTTTTTTTTTTTTTTTTTGAGACAGGGTCTCACTCTGTAGCCCAGGCTGGTCCTGAACTCACTATGGAGCCCAGGCTGGCCTTGGTCTCACAGCAATCCTCCTGTCTCAGCCTCCCAAGTGCACCACCATGCCTGGCTTTATGTGGTGCTGGGGAACTGAACTCAAGTGCTTAGCACTTGACTTATCACTTGCTAAGTGAGCGCTTTAACCGCTGAGCCATTCCTCCAGCCCCTCCTTTTCATCTTTAATTTGAGGTAGGGACTCGGTGAGTTGCAATCCTTCTGCCTCAGCCTTCCAGAGTGCTGAAGTGAAGGCCTGGTGCCACTGGGCCCTGCTCGTTCAAATAATTTTAGTCTCCCAATACTCCTCTGTAAAGCCAGACTTTAGTTCACTGGAGAACAGAAACTTGGCCTTTGTTTTTTTCTTGGCATCTAGGGACACTGGGGAAGGCACAGTGATGCTCACGCTCAGGGCGCCTTCTGGTACCTGGGAGGCTACCAAGTTTCCTGACTTCCTGTAACGTTGACTGGTCCAGTGAGGGAAGAGCAGGGGTGGAGGTGCACTCACTGCTGTGATTTTTATTTTCTGTAAGTTCCAGGTAAGGAGATTATATCCTGTGATCTTTATGTTAGGAAGTTAGTTTTGAGCCAGCTAGGCCCTGTGTGGATATGTGAGGCAGCTGCCTACTGGGCCCCTGCGGGGACAGCGCTGCTGCACTGTGGTATTGCGAGAGCTTGCCGTTCCTCCCTTCTGCTGGGCCACAGACAGAACCGTTGCTCAGCTGGGAATGCTGGCCTTTGAGGGGGTGTTTTGTCTCCTTAACCAAAATTCTGTCTGTCCTTCGGTCACTTTTGTCAGGGATTCAGCCAGCTTGCCCAAGTGCCAGTGTTCAGATTGAGCAGGCAAGGTGCCAATATGCCTCCCTGGCCCCAGCTGTGGGGTCCACTCTTCCTGCCCTTCCTACCTTCCTGCTCACCCACTTCCTGCCACCTTAGCTCTTTCTCTGCTTCGCTAGTTCTGAGGTCATCTGATGGGCGCATCTGGGTGATGTCACTGGAAGGCTGTGCACAAGACATCCGTCTACACGTGTGCTCTTACAGACGGAGGCCCAGAGCTCCCTGACGCCAGGGGCTTCCCTTCCTTTTTGTCTCTTGTTGGTGGCCTGTCTCCAGTGGTCCCGCCATGGTGCGTGGCACAGTGAGCCCTTGTTGTCTCGGAGCTGTGCTGGCCTGGGCTGAGGGGACGAGCCTGTGTGTGCTCCCCTGGGCTGCTGAAGAGCTGTCACCACCCCACCCCACCCCCCACCTTTGCTCTCTCTTTGACACAGTCTTCTCGGGTTGCTCAGTTAGGCTCCAACTTGTGATCTGCCTCAGCCTCCCAGAGTGCTGGGGTTGGAAGTGTGCACACCCAGCTTAGCTGGGCTCCTGGAGTACGCCTGACCCTCCTGCTTCCTGCTCCAAGCAGAGGAGGTAGGATGGAGATACCCCTCAGTACACTCCACTCATAGTGGCCCCTCTCTTGCAGGGGGAACTGATCACCTTCTATTACTACTGGAAGAAAACTCCAGAGGCAGCCAGCTCCCGGGCCCATCGCAGGCACCGCAGGCAGGCCGTGTTCAGGAGGATTAAGACTCGTACTGCGTCCACCCCAGTCAGCACACCCTCCAGACCGCCCTCCAGTGAATTCTGTAAGTGGGGGTCCTGGTGGACTGCTTCCAAACAGCCACATGTGGCTCCAGCTCGGGGATTTGCTCTGTATTGGCTGTGTGTGTGTCTTCCCCGGCCAGGATCCTCGCCAGGTCCCACTGTGAGGTGAATGCTGACAGCTAAGCCATACCTCCCTCCTCCTGACAGCTGGGACGGAGGCTCAGAGTCTCAGAGTACCGCCCATTCCATGCCAGCTCTTTGTTCTGGTGACTGACTTTGAGGAAAGAAGATTTCAAGATCGTGCCTAACCTGGGCAGTTTAGCAAAATCCTATCAAAAGGCAGGATTATAGCTCGTTTTGAAAGCCCTAGATTCCATCCCTCATACCAGGGAAAGAGAGAGCACCAACAAACCCAAAATTTAGGTACTTATCTCTTTTTTTCTCCATTTCATTGATATGTACAAATGCAATACATAAAGTTTACATTGATCTTGAGTATTTTGTGCATGTACATATCATGGCAAAATTACAAGTCCTTCCCTTCTCCCTTCCCGACCCTTCCACTCCTTCCACCTCCCCTTCAGTTCTCCTTACTCCCCACAGTAAGTTCTATGAAATAGTTGTGATCTGGGTTTCTCATATTAGAGAAACCATTTGATATTTGACCTTCTGCTTCTGACTCACTTCACTTAGTTATTTATCTTATTGCTCTGACAAAATACCCAACATCCAAAGTTTAAGGGAGGAAAGATTTACTTAGCTCACAGTTTCAGAAGGTCTCACACAGCCTGCTCATGGGGCAGCCAGCAACAGTGTAGGTGCATGCAGACACAGGCTGGAGAGCTACTCACCCTAAAGCTGCAGCAATGTTTCTTCTTCCTTCCTTTACTTAATTCAGAGCTGCCAGTCGTCCCCCCTGACAGGGTGGGTGGCTCTCCTTCATTTCCTTGGGTACAAGTCAGTAACAAACACTTGAAAGCTCTGCCCTGGGCAACCCCCAACGAGTTCATACATTCGCTCCAGGTCAAACCCCCAACATCTCCCCTTCGAGCCAGTAACACACAGTTCCAAAAAACACACAGTCTCAAATACATGACTTTTGAGGGATACTGAAGAGCCAAATTATGGCACCCACCAGTGCTCTGTCCTGGCCCAGGGCCCTGAGCTGTATTTGCCACCAGTAGGAGATCTCCCAGGGAGACTGGTAGTGGCTCAGTGGGGGGATTCTTCAGGATGCCTAGATGGGCCAATAGAGGATTGTGGGCACACTTTGCCCACAGTGTGTGCCACCCAGGGTGACACCAACCCTCCAGCTGCTTCAAGACAGGCCTTTGAGTACCACCCATTCCATGCCAGCTCCTTGTTCTGGTAACTGAGGAGTTCAAAGTAGTCTTTCACGACTGCTAACCTCCCCTTCACCCATGGGTGGTGGCCCAGAGCCCAGGGTGGCCGAGGCATGGCTGAGCATGCTGGTGTCTTCCCCATCCCCGCCTGTGCCTGCCTGTGTAGTGGACCTGAGTTCTGCCAGCGAGGATGACTTTGACAGTGAGGACAGCGAGCAGGAGCTGAAGGGGTACGCCTGCCGCCACTGCTTCACCACCAGTAAGTGGCCTTGTTGTGCCCCAGGGGTGGTGTGGGGGCACAGGTGCATTCACTGGGCAGCACCCCACTATGGTGCTTTCAGGGTCAGAGTGGAAACCCAGTAGGGGCAGTGGTTGATTCGAGATGTGCGTTGTGCAGGGACACTTGCAGGCCTTCCTTATTTGACTTGACATCCCTGCTTAGCAGTCACTGTGGAGCACTGTACTGGCTCAGGGTTAGGAATGACCACTAGAGGTTGGGGGGTACCTGTGGTTCTTAGGAACTTGCCTTTTCCACATGGGTGTCTCTGGAGGAAAGGGCAATGGAGACAGCGGACACCCGGCTTCATTCTCTGACTCTGGGTTGTCTGAAGGACAGGTGTCAGTCTGAGGCCTGTGCTGCATGGCCAAGGCCACACAGAACCCACAGAAAGGCCCTTCTGCCCAGATGTCCCCAGGGAGAGGTGGTCTCCAGGGGAGAGGTGGGTACCACACCCTTCATTCTCTCACAGCCTCCAAAGACTGGCATCACGGGGGCCGGGAGAACATCCTGCTCTGTACTGACTGCCGCATCCACTTCAAGAAGTACGGCGAGCTGCCGCCCATCGAGAAGCCTGTGGACCCCCCTCCGTTCATGTTCAAGCCTGTCAAGGAGGAGGAGGATGGGCTCAGCGGGAAGCATAGCATGAGGACGCGGCGAAGTCGGGGCTCGGTGAGTCCCTGCGTGCCCCTGGCCTGTGGGCAGGAAAGAGAGCTTGGGTTTGGGTAGAAGAGCAGAGCCCTTGGGGGTGGGGCTTTTCTTTAAGGTGGTAGCTTTGGCTGAGGGGTTGGTTACAGTGCTTTCTCTCTCAGCCCACCCCACCCCCAACCCCACCCATCTTCCACCCCAGTGCATCCTAGCTTGGTCTGTCCCAGAGCTCTCTTTGATCTTGGTGTGTGGCCTGGTGCTGCCTCTCTGGCCCCAGGGCTGGTTATTTCTGGTATGGTACATTTCTGCCATTTTAAACTTTTATAGCTGGAGGAATGGCTCAGTGGTTAAACATTAGCTTAGGTAAGCACTGAGTACCTGAGTTTGATTCCCCAGCACCACATAAGCCAGGCGTGGTGGAGCACGCCTGTTATCCCAGCACTCGGGAGGCTGGAACAGGATTGCTGTTTGTCCAAAGCCAGCTTGGGCTACAGAGTGAGACCCTGTCTCAAAAAAATTAATTAATTAATTAATTAAAATAAATTGTTGCAGGCTTTTAAAATTTTTCTTTCAAGTGTCTGATCTGGTTCTGGAAACTCATAGAGCATTTCACTGCTCACTGCTTAGTCCTGTTCACAAAGAAGCTATTTCCTAGGTTAGACACGGGGTTGGGACTATGGGAAGGAGGGCAAGCTTCCAAGGCTTTGGATCTAGGTGTACTGTTGGGTCTTTCCTTCTGGCACTGACTTCCTCAGGACTCTGCTGTCTGGCGGCAGTACCTTTCCAGTCTGCCTTTTACTTCCCATCAAGGCTGCATATAGCCTAGCCCCTGCTGACCCAGAAGAGAAGGGTGGGTCAGCAATACCCAGCGTACCCCTACAGCTTCTGAGCTGCAATAGTAGTAGTTGATAGTTACTTTTCCCTGGGTCACTTTCTATCCTGCCGTATTAACTCTACATTGCGTGCTCTGGTTTTGTTTCGTTTGGAGGCAGGACAGTTAACTTGAAATAAACAGGAAGTGGGGCATACTTTTAAAGATGACCTCACATATCTGAGTGGATGGTACAGCTTCCTGTAGGTCGCTGAGACAGCGTGACCATTGCCAGCACAATGGTCAGGATGGACACCTGGGGTTGGAGAACTGCTCTCTCCTCGAACAAGTCACCCTACATTCTCCCCTTGCTGCGCTCTGACTTCTCAGTTCAGTGAGGCACAGGCTGGGCCCGCTCAGGCAGGTCTTGTGGACCTAAGGATCTAGCCTCACCAGCCTCTGGTTTGGGGTTCAGATGTCTACACTACGCAGTGGTCGGAAGAAGCAGCCTGCCAGCCCCGATGGCCGTGCCTCACCCATCACTGAGGACATCCGTTCAAGTGGCCGGAACTCCCCCAGTGCTGCTAGCACCTCCAGCAGTGACAGTAAAGCAGAGACCGTGAAGAAGTCAGCCAAGGTCAGGGGCTGAGGCGGAGCAGGAGCTAGTGTAGCTGGGCTGCTGGGGCTGGTACTCAGCTTTCTCCACTAGGGGCTGAAGCTCATTCAGTGTACAGGCACTGCGGTTGGTCTGGGGCCTACAGAAAGGAGGGCATCATCCAGTCCCAGCACTGACCCCTGGGACACCTCTGCCACAAGCTCACTGAGGCCTCAGAGGTGGAATGTGAGGACAGGTTTCCTCCCCCGGATGTTTATTCTTTCTTGCTTCTGGAGACAAGGGAGCAGCATCCTTCCTAAGGCTGATGGGCCGTTTCCCTTGGCCTGATGTCTCCTCTTGGACCTTCTACCTGCAGAAGGTGAAGGAGGAAGCCTCATGCCCGCTGAAGAGCACCAAGCGCCAGCGGGAAAAAGTGGCCTCCGACACAGAGGAAGCAGACCGGACCAGCTCCAAGAAGACGAAAGGCCAGGTGAGATGCCTTGGACCTCAGGTTCTCCCTGTGGAGGCAGTGCCCTGCCTTGCAAGGAGGCTAGAGTCCAAGCCCAGCACATTGTGGGGCACCTGACCTAGGTCCAGAGCCTCAGCTCTGTGCTTCCCTAAGGCTTACATCATCCCTTCTCTGCCTCTAGGAGATCAGCCGGCCTAACTCGCCCTCCGAAGGTGAGGGAGAGAGCTCAGACAGTCGTAGTGTCAATGATGAGGGCAGCAGTGACCCCAAAGACATCGATCAGGACAATCGCAGCACATCCCCCAGCATCCCCAGCCCTCAGGACAATGAGAGTGACTCAGACTCCTCAGCCCAGCAGCAGATGCTGCAGGCCCAGCCAACAGCCTTGCCAGCTCCCAGTGGGGCTGTCCCGGCTCCCTCTACAGCACTCCCAGGAGCGCCCCAGGTCCCTGCCCCTGGACCCACACCCTCCACTGCTGTGATCTCTGCACAGGGCTCCCCAGCCACCTCCCAGCCCCCAAACCCACCCCAGACCTCCGTAGCGCCTGCTGCCCACACCCACATCCAGCAGGCACCCACCCTGCACCCGCCACGCCTACCTTCTCCACATCCTCCCCTGCAGCCCCTGAGTGCATCCACTGGCCAGAGCTCGGTGCCACCCCATGCCCAGCCCCCACTGCATGGCCAGGGCCCACCGGGCCCTCATAGTTTGCCCGCTGGACCTCTGCTTCAGCACCCAGGCCCCCCACAGCCCTTTGGCCTCCCTCCCCAGGCTTCCCAGGGCCAGGCAGCCCTAGGGGCTTCCCCTGCTGCAGCTCACCCTCATTCTGCCCTGCAGCTCCCAGCCTCACAGGCTGCACTGCAGCCCCAGCAGCCCCCCAGGGAGCAGCCCCTGCCCCCAGCACCCCTGGCCATGCCTCACATCAAGCCCCCACCCACCACCCCCATTCCTCAGCTTCCTGCCCCACAGGCTCACAAGCACCCACCTCACCTTTCTGGACCCTCACCATTCTCCATAAATGCCAACCTGCCACCTCCTCCAGCCCTGAAGCCCCTCAGCTCCCTGTCCACACATCACCCTCCCTCAGCTCACCCCCCACCCCTGCAGCTCATGCCCCAGAGCCAGCCTCTGCCCTCCTCCCCTGCCCAGCCCCCTGGGTTGACCCAGAGCCAAAGCCTGCCGCCCCCTGCTGCCAGCCATCCCCCCACCAGCCTTCACCAGGTGCCCCCACAGCCCCCCTTTGCCCAGCACTCCTTTGTTCCCGGAGGCCCTCCTCCCATCACGCCTCCCACCTGTCCCCCCACCTCTACCCCACCTGCCGGGCCCAGCACCTCCACCCAACCTCCCTGCTCGGCTACTGTGTCCTCGGGAGGCAGCACGTCAGGAGGGGCACCATGCCCACTGCCTACTGTTCAGATCAAGGAGGAGGCTCTAGACGATGCTGAGGAACCTGAGAGCCCCCCTCCTCCTCCGAGGAGCCCATCCCCTGAGCCTACTGTGGTGGACACCCCCAGCCATGCCAGCCAGTCTGCCAGGTATTGGCTTCTAGGGATCTGGGCATTGGCGGGCAGGCAGGGGCTTGGTGGGGCAGAACAGGGCAGCCCTACCAGCAGCGTGACCTCTTGTAGGTTCTACAAACACCTGGACCGGGGGTACAACTCATGTGCGCGGACAGACCTGTACTTCATGCCTCTGGCTGGATCCAAACTAGCCAAGAAGAGGGAGGAGGCCATTGAGAAGGCCAAGCGGGAGGCTGAGCAGAAGGCCCGCGAGGAGCGGGAACGGGAGAAGGAGAAGGAGAAGGAGCGAGAGCGCGAGCGCGAGCGGGAGAGGGAGGCGGAGCGCGCAGCCGTGAGTCCCAGGGTGTGCATGGCAGGCTGTGTGCTGGGGCTGCCGGGGCACTTGGCACCAGGCTGGCTCCCAGCCCAGGGTTCGGAAGTTTCCTTTTGCAGAGTATGTCTCCTCCGTTACTGGGATTGGCTAGAAAAGCAGGAGGGCCCCCAGGCATAGGCCGGGGTGAAGCTGCTCTGTGCCCTCTTCCTCTGGTGGAGGAAGAGGAAGCAAAAAGCTCTGGCAGCGGAGTGCGGGGCCTTATGATAGATAGGCTTGCAGATGTGCCAGGCTCACTGCCACCCTTCCTGCCTCACGTCTGCCTAGGATGTGGGAGGGCTGCAGGCGGGGTGGGATTGTCACAGCACGGTCTGGACTCCATTCTGGTGCCTGGCTGTGGCTAGGGTTCAGGCTCCCTGTTAGGGTGGAAGAACAAGTTGGCACATGAGTGCCGCACAGGAGGAGAAGGACAAGGCCCGCCTTTGTGGAGAAGGCAGGGCTCAGACCCCAGGCGGGTTGGCGCCTGCCCCTCACTCCCTTTTTTCTTCCTCAGAAAGCATCCAGCTCGGCACATGAAGGCCGCCTTAGTGACCCCCAGCTCGGTGGTCCAGGCCACCTGCGGCCCTCCTTCGAGCCACCTCCAACCACCATTGCTGCTGTGCCCCCTTATATTGGGCCCGACACGCCCGCTCTGCGGACTCTGAGCGAGTATGCTCGGCCTCATGTCATGTCACCCACCAACCGCAACCACCCCTTCTATATGCCCCTCAACCCCACCGACCCCCTGCTGGCCTACCACATGCCTGGCCTCTACAACGTCGACCCCACCATCCGGGAGCGGGAGCTGCGGGAGCGGGAGATCCGCGAGAGGGAGATCCGCGAGCGGGAGCTTCGGGAGAGGATGAAGCCAGGCTTCGAGGTGAAGCCCCCGGAGCTGGACCCCCTGCATCCAGCCACCAATCCCATGGAGCACTTTGCCCGGCACAGCGCTCTCACCATACCCCCCTCAGCGGGCCCCCACCCTTTTGCTTCTTTCCACCCGGGCTTGAACCCCCTGGAACGGGAGAGACTGGCCCTGGCGGGCCCCCAGCTACGGCCCGAGATGAGCTACCCGGACAGACTGGCAGCTGAGCGCATCCACGCCGAGCGCATGGCATCACTGACCAGTGACCCTCTGGCGCGGCTGCAGATGTTCAACGTGACTCCGCATCATCACCAGCACTCCCACATCCACTCCCACCTCCACCTCCACCAGCAGGACCCCCTCCACCAAGGTGGGTGCCCCAGCCAGAATGGGGCATAGAAGTTGCTCTCAGGGTCTGAGCACAGATGGGGTCCCTGTCCGAGAGCAGAGTGTCCTCTGAGTGAAGCCCCAGCTCCTGTCAGCTCCCCATGCCCTCCTTGTCTTCAGGACCTGCCTCGTCCCAGGCAGTCTTGGGAAAGGCCTTGGATGCCTGGCCAGCACTCTGTCTCTGGGCTCCTCATGGCAGCTCTGGGTTGTTGTGTAAAACAGCCTTCTGTGCCCACAGGGAGCAGGCGTGCAAATAGGAAATTTATGTTTGGAAGGAAGGGCAGAGCAGAGGACAGCATTGGCATCCTTCAGAGGGTTATGGGGAAAGGCCACTGAGATGGCGTACCAAAGAGATGAGGAGGAGGTAGGAGGGTGAGCTGCTGGGCACCCGGGAAACTGCTGCTCGCCACGGCACAGCGGAGTGGGACCCTGGCCCTGGATCCAAGCACGAGGAGGAGTGCTGCAGCATTGACAGCAAGCAGAGGGCAGAGGGCAAGGCAGAGCTGAGCTGCACTGATACCTGTCCCACAGCTGGGGACCTGACAGGTGCAGGGCACATCCAGGTCCTCTGCGGTACCACTTTGGGTTACTGTGGGGCACCAGGCAGTGGATGGAGGGGTAGAGGATTCACATGCTCCACATCTGTCCTCCCCTCTGGACCACTTCCTGAAGTGGGGTGGCAGCCCCTTACGTGAGGATTTTTGCCACCGAGTAGTGCTCCCAGCCCTGGAGACCAGCAGCCAGTTTGGCAAGGGGCATGTTTGGGCGTCCAGCTAAGGAAGGAAACGCAGGGAGAACCAGAGCCACACATCGCCTGCATCTGGACTTGTGTCTCTCTTTCAGGTTCAGCAGGCCCAGTTCACCCCCTGGTTGACCCCCTAACTGCTGGCCCTCACCTGGCTCGCTTCCCATACCCCCCTGGTACCCTCCCCAGCCCTCTGCTTGGACAACCCCCCCACGAGCACGAGATGCTGCGCCATCCAGTTTTTGGTAAATTTCCTTGAGGAGGGCAGGTGTTAATTCATTCGTGCTGGGAATGGGTGTGCACTTGCACCCTCTTTGTGCCAGGGTCCTTGTGGGGATGAGGCAGGCAGGCACCTGCTGTCTAAGGATTGGGGTGAGGATAGTCATCAAGGCCTAACAACACTGGAGAAGCCAAGACAGCTGGGGTGGAGTGATTGGGGCCAGAAGGCACCCAGTTGAGGCTGAGGCCTGGAACAAGAGGGCCAACCAGAGTACCTCTGTGGGCTTGCTTCCTCCTTCCCTAGGGTCTCTAGTCCACAGAGCCCAGCAGGGGCGGGCTTGACTGTCTCCAGCCAGTAGTACATGGCTGTTGGCTGTCTAGTACCCACCCCCCACCACCCCCAGTGTGCGGGCGTGCGTGCGGGCGGGCGTGCGTGCGTGCGTGCGTGTGTGTGTGTGTGTGTGTATCTGGTCTTGGCCACTTCTCTGGTTGTTTCTGTAGCCAGGTCGGTTTTGTGCTTGACAGGCACCCCCTACCCCCGAGACCTGCCTGGGACTATCCCACCCCCCATGTCAGCAGCCCACCAGCTACAGGCCATGCATGCCCAGTCCGCTGAGCTGCAGAGACTGGCCATGGAGCAGCAGTGGCTACATGGGCATCCCCACATGCATGGTGGCCACCTACCAAGTCAGGAAGATTATTACAGGTGAGGCCAGAACACAAGAAGGTGGGAGGATGGGCAGACAGAAGGAAAGGGGTGGAGGGGTGGGGCTTTGTGTGAGCTGGGGCTGTGCCAAGTGGCCAGCGCCAGGCTCTGCCCTCTCAGCACTGCTGAGCCCTGAGAGACCTCCGCAGAGCTGCCACGGTAGGAACAGAGGGAGGCAAGGCAGCCTGGGTACAGGCAGCCCCTGGGAGGCTGGGTGCGCTGTCCTGTGGAGATCCTTGTGGACAGGCAGAGCCTGTGGGGTACAGTGGCACAGTGGCGCCACCCTGTCGTCTACCCAGGCCTGATGCCCACTATTGTTCTTTTTCTTCTTTCCAGTCGGCTGAAGAAAGAAGGTGACAAGCAGTTATAAGTTATTTATTTGTTAACTGGCTGTGTTCACCCCAATTCTTGGGGGGAGAAACAGGACTTTTTACATACAGTAGGAGCTGCAAAGGCAAAAGATTATCTTCTAAAGATTTCTTTATATATTTAAAAACCCCACAACTAAAAATGTATCCACATAATAGTGTTTGTTTGTCAAGAGGATTTCCTGAGACTGGCTTGGGTCTCCTTGCATGACAGTCCCCCAGAAGCGTAGTGAGTCCTGGACTGGGCTGGACATTCAGAAATCTCCCCTGAAATCTTGGGGTTGGCTTTAGTTTCCCTTTTTTGATTTCTCAGTAGGTGCTAGACCTGTTCACACCGTCACTGTGCGTGCAGACACACCGAGTCACATGGGTCCCTGGGCCCATAGGTTGAAGGTAGGCGGCAGAGGAGTTTGGAATCCAAGAGCTATAATTTTTAAGAAATCTTTTATTTTAATACATTGTAGGAAATCTTCATAATTTAAGAAAGTTCTGCAGCATGGCTTTTTATGTCTGTAAATAAATAATTTTAGAACAGCCTTTTTTTTTCCTTCCACAAACTACTGTTCTGATCTATTTTTTCCAGCCATGTCACTAGTTATGAATTCCTACCAGCTATTGACAGAGTTGATTTTTTAATAAAAAGTTATATATAATTATCCCTTTAATTAAAGGGAGCTGATGGGTGTTACTAATTACACACGGGCAAGAGTGTGGGACTAGGTTTGGTCACAGCCTTGAGCCCTGGGGTTGCAGGGATGATCCTATACACTTCATTTGCTGCTTTGGTTCCCCTCTACCCCCGCGCAGGCCTTGCCACGGTGTGGACATCAAGGAGAGCAAGCCTCTGTGTGCCCAAATGCAAAGGTCACTGTCCTCTTTCTGTTCCTGGTGTCACGTTGTCCTGTTTCTGGGATAAAAATGGCACGTGTATGTGTATCTGACAGTAGATTTCCTTATAGAGTTCTATGCACACATTTGATTGTTCTGGATAAATTGCCTTTTAATAATCAATTTTTCATAAATATTTGAGAAAATGATTACATACAGATAACCCAGCACAAGAAAGACCCAGGACACACGCTTGCCAAAGGAATTAGAAATCTGCCCTTCCGTGCATGCTGCGCTTTGGATCATCTTGTGGCAAAGACGAAGGCAGTCATCCTTGCCACAGACCGAGGCTTCTGCTTAGTGAGGTGCCCTGGAGTGAACATGGCTGTGGGGCAGCCTGCACTTTTGACCCCAAAGCAGGTCCCACTTGTCCTTCTAGAGTAGGAGCTGGAGTCCCTGCCACAAGCCTGCTGTTGTAAAGCAGGGTCACCCTCCCCAGGGCAGCACTGTGGAGGCGGCCAGTCCCTTCTGGAGAGCAGCAGTCTGGGTGGAGCCTGCTGCCACGGACACACTCTCTCTCAAACCGAGGGTAGGGACGTCCTGGGCTGTCTGCACGTGTTGGCCATGCTTTGTGCCAGGCAGGACCTCTTCCCATCCTCCTCCTCCTCTCTCGGGCCTCCGTGCACCATTCTGCTTCAGCGTACCGTGGTCATGCCCCCGAGTGCCTGCGGGTCAACGCATGGGACATGGCCTGGGATTGAGGTGTCGTCCTGTGGAAGAGGCTGAGTGTGGTGGACCCAGACACCTACAGAGGTTCACCTGACCCCACAGCAGGGACCCCGCTGGTTTCTACTAAAACCATGTTGGTTTTCAGTTGGGACAGATAAGATTGCTTTATTTGTTGAAAATGTCTAATTTTTTTCTTTCATTTTTCTCTCATTCCATTTCTGCCTTCAGTTCCTTGGGGGAGGCAAGTTCAAGTTAACCCATTGTCATCAAACCTTGGGCCATCTTGGCACAGAGGCATCTGTTTCCTTCTGGGGTGGTGACATTTGCCACCTAGTCAGCCTGTTCTGTCTGGGCCTTGGCTCCTGGCGATGGCTCTGCCCACGCGTGGACAGCAGGCACCCCTGACCCAGGCTACCACATCTCTTGCTCTTGTCCTTCCCACTCACTCCCCCTTTTTGATAGAACCCAGTGTCTACTGTTCGTTTAAAACTTTATCTCCTCGTATCCATTTTTCCAAAGAAGAGAAAAGAGTGACTAACTTTAAAGTCTGTACTTGAAAACTGTCTGAAGGTGTCTTCTTGTTACGTGTGAGCTCCCCCCTCCCCACGGGGAAGCATAGAGATTCACCATCAGAACCCCCCGCAGGGCCTTCCCCTGCCGGCCCCGAGGTGTCGGAACCCAACCGCGTGGTTCCTTTGGCTCTGCTGTCCTTTCATTTGAGTCCAGTTTTGCTTTCTGTGTTTCGTACGGATCTCGTTCCGTGTTGTCAAGGTTGAACTTCCCGCCTCACTGCGGCCAAGCAGAGCAGAGTTCCATTCTGACTTGCTACGTTTATATCTACCTTGAAGCTAACTGTATATATGAGTAGTTTGCCATGAGGTAACACAGTGTAACAGAGTAGGCACCCAGAAATCGTGACTTCTGTGTTCTCTCCATTTGAGTATTTTGTAAGTTTTTTGAAATACTTGTGGACATAAATAAAACCAAGCTACACTACAATGCCGAGTGTTGAGCAGAGCACTGTGTTGTCGCTGGAGTGGGTGGTACCGGCTCCTGCCCTGCCCTGGGGACCCTCTTTACCTCCTGGGACAGCCTTGAAGAAGGGTGAAAGTCTGTGCAGCCTGGGAGGAAAGGCTTTTCCTGCTGCACCCCACCTGTGGGGAGGCCTTACCAGTGTGCACATTGGAGTGATCGAGTGCCACCTCTCCAGCTGCCACCACTCATCATGCCAGGTGTGTGAGCATGTGGCTCCTTGCTGGCTTAAGGGAGAGTTCTGAGCTACCTACCCAAGCAGTAGCCTCCTGCTCCTGGCTGTTCTGTCTTGTTCCCTGTCTGGTTCCCTGTGAGGGCATGGGGAGGTTACCCAAGGAGCTAGCAGTAGTTGGCTTCGTGACTCGTGAAGTTGGCCCTTGGCTCTGGTTGACCCTGGCGCACTTTCCTGGAGCTCCATCACTGTCCGTGGAGGTTTCATCTGGGATCTGGCCTCAGGTTTCTAGGCGTTTGAGAAATGGGCCAGGATCAGACCAGAGAGCTCTCTCTGAGCGAACCACCTTCGAATCAGGCAGAGTCTGCCACCTCGAGGGGAAGGCACATTGCCATAAGTGACGTGTACATTGGTGGCCCTCGGAGCCATTCCCATGTCCTCAGACTACAGGCATGAGCCAGTAGGCCTGGAGTGGCTGCAGTGCGGGTGATATCTTGCCTGTGTCAGTCCTTCATGAGCATGAAGGAAGGTAAGAGCTTGAGATTGGGAGGAGGGGTTGGGCAGTAGTAACTGCTTGCTGAGTGCTCACAGGACATGTGCTGCAGAGAGGATCTTCCTCAGGCTCGAACGTGGCTGCAGAAATGACTTGAGTACAGCTGCCAAGGACCACGGCGTGGGCTTCCTCAGAACACCAAGAAGAATGTGGTGCGGCCAGCCCACTGCTGGGCATGGAGCCCAAGGAGATGAAGCGGAGACTGCACCCCTTCTTTTGCAGCAGTGCTCACGGCAGCCAGGATCCAGAGTGAACACAGGTGTCCACTGATGGAGCAGTGGGTTTTAAAAATGTGGTCGGTCTGCACAGTGGAGTGCTAAGTCACTCATAATGAAATCCTGCCACTTAACTGCAGCGTGGCTGGAATTGGGGGGCATTTTAGGTGAAGTCAGTCGTAGAACACGTGGTTCTATTAGATGATCCTACTGTGCTGGTGAGCGTGGGCGTTTCTCAGTCCATTGCCCATCCCTGTCGCACACAGGTACTGAGGAAGAGGGCCACTTCTGCAGGGTGAAGAGGAAGATGTGTGTGGGGCGCAGGGCCCAGCTGCTCCCCAGCCAGGCCTCACCTCTGCCACTCAGTCGCCCTTTGCTCTTTGGCTGTAGGGGCAGAGCCTCAGCTTGGGCGTGGAGCTCCTGCAGCCCCTTCTGGCTACAGGTGGGCAAATGAAGGCGTTTGCCCTGGCATGGCCTAAGGCCCAGGGCTTGTACATGATGAAGGAGTTAGTTGAGTGGATGGCTTCCTTTTTGATAATGTCTGTGGTAAACTCCAGTGCCGGGGCCTCCACTGGATACATGAGGGTCATGACTGCACTCTAGAGATCACCAATGGCTTCCCAAGTGGTCATGAAGTTGACAGTGGGGTGAGGGTGGGAGCCCTTACGTGTAGATGCAGGAGAGACAGGAACCTGCAGCCTGCCCAGAAGTGCTCATCACCCTAGGTCCTGCCCTCACGGTGAGGCCCCTGAAGTACCATGATGGAACTTTGGTCCTTAGTCCCTGCCCCCTAGCCAGCCTATAGGTCCACACACATTGCTGAGCTCAGAACCTTAGCGCTTGTTGGGATCTTGACACATGAGGCCACAATACCTGACACCCACAGTTTCAGGAGGAAGAGGTTTGTTTTGGCTCACAGCTCCCAGGTCTCCATGTGTTGTTGGCTAGCAGTGGCTGAAGGGTTTGGTGGAGAACAGTTGCTTATCCCATCATTGCCAGGAAGCAGGGCAGGGAAGCCGAAGGCAAGAGAGCTCACCTTTCCTTGTCACACCCCCAGCAGCCCATTCCTCCAGCCAAGCCCTGACTCCTGACAGCACAGGAACACATCACACAACCCCCTTGGGTCAGCCACCTTCCCAGTACATGAGGCTGTTGGGGCATTCCCATTGTAAATCATAGCCCCAGAACCTGTGAACATGGGGCCACAGGAGCTACAGCTTCAGTCAGCTACAGCTGGAGCAGAGTCCCTTGGTGGCCAAGGAAAAGCCCCTGTTGATATCTAGCTGCAGCTCCCCCAAGGAGCTCCTGCCCTTCCCAGGTATGTCTTGGTCATATCTGGATCTTGGAGGTCCCCAGATCCAAGGCGTCCTGTCCTTGAGGCCACGCTGGGCTCACACCGCCCTGGAGCTCTTGACAGCTGGAAGTCTGGGACTGCTGCTCTGCCCTTCCCACCTGAGGTGACTGCAGCAGCAACTGGAGTGAGAGGGGCTCCACAGGGACCCTGCTGCAGAAATGGCCCCTGTGCCCCCACCCAGCCTTTGTGGGTACCCAGGTCTCAGCCCTGTCACCTGATGTTCTGGGTACATTCTGTGTACGTAAGGCGTCTGCTCTGTAACTGTTGCTGGATGGATGGGTGGGCCCTGCATGGGAAGGCCCCTGGGTGCCCAGAGCACATGTGGTGTTGGTTTGTGGGTATGAACAGATAAGTAGGACAGTTTACCTGGTCCTCATTGAGTCTGAAAGACGCTGACCTGTGAGCCAGCACCTCCTTTGATGCCTCCCTCTCCAGGCACGGCCCTGGCGAATGCCATCCTTAGGAGCTGGGATTTCCTTCCCATAGTGTGGCCTCTGGGGATCCCCGGGGCTATGAACACCCCAGTGTGGTGGATTAAAGACAACTTGAAGGTGCACACTTGTGCTCTCTGTCTCTCCCCTCCCTCCCTCCTGGTACTGAGGATTAGTCCAGGGCCTTCACGTTGGACTACATCCGTGGCCCACTTTTGATTTTGAGACAGGGTCTTGTGAGCCTTGTCCAGGCTGGGCTTGAACTTGATGTAGTCCTACCTCTGCTTCCCAGAATGCAAAGATTACAAGCCTGTGCCCTTGGGCCCAGCTTTGAAGACATTTCTAAGACCTGTTCAACCCAGAGAGGATTCTTGAGGCCACCATGCTGTTGAAGACCATTGCTTTCTGCACACCGGACCCCGTTGCCCTCTCAGGTCCTCTCGTACCTTGGGGGTTAACGAAAGCTTACAGGGCTGCTGGTTCCTGTGCAGATGAGGGTCCACTCCCAGCCCGGGCCACCAGGTGGCAGTGGTTAGTTACTAAACTCAGACACCTGTCCTTTGTGGCAGTCAATCTGGGCCTAGCCCCTGGGAGCCCCTAAGACATCCAGAGAGGTGTGGATGTGAGTATGTGTGGAGGTGGCGGGAAGGGACTGGGAATGAGGAGATGGGGGGGGGGGGGGGGGGGCGGCATGCCCAGCTGCAAGAGAGGGGCTGCAGCAAAGCCTTTGTTTGGGAATCAGTAGCTTCTATTCTCTGTTGCGTGCATTTCCTGTGCCTGTGATGTATATAGCAGGCATTCAGCACACATCCATCGAGCACAGGAGGGTACCATGTGGTTTCTCACCCGCGGGTGCTTTCCAAGGGTCACAGTCCCACGACCTAGCCCAAGACCCCTCTAAGGTAGCTGCTACCTTAAGAGCCCCTGAGTGCTAGAAGAAGCCCTACCTCCGAGACCTGTGCTTCTGTCCTCCATGCCTTCCCGGAAGCCGAGGGGCCCTCTCACCATGGCTGTGAGATGCATCTATGTGCAGCATGGGCCCTACAAACCCTCTGAGTGTGGGGAGCCCTGGGGTTGGGAGCCCTGCAGCCCAGCTTGGTGAGTGCTGGCAACACCTACCCATGCCCTTCAACCCCAGGGAGGCCAGGGAAGGTGGCAGTCCAGAGCCAGTGGAGGTTGAGGCTGGCTTGAAAGCCTCATGGGCAGTTAGGCCTGTTGGTTTCTAAGGTGGAGTGTCAGGGATCAGGGCAAGTTCAGCTTTGCTGAAGGGGAAGTCAGGAATGGCTTCTGATGTGACATGGCTGTGGCTGTGTGAGGCTGTATAAATGTGTCTATATCTGTGTATGTGCACACAGGCGTGCCCAGGACCTTCACACTGAGCTACATCTACCCCCTTTTTTTATTATTTTGATTTGTTGTTTGTTTGTTTTTGGAGACAGGATCTTGCTCAGTAACCAGACTGGTCCTGAACTCATTATGGAGCCCAGCCTGGCCTTGGACTCGTGCAATCCCCCTGGCTTAGCCTCCTGTGTGCTGGGATTACAGGCGTGCACTATCGTGCCTGGTTTATGTGGTGTGGGGAGTTGACTGCAGGCCCTTGTGCTTTAACTGCTGAGCTATTCCCCCAACTCTTTGATTTTGAGAGAGGGTCTTGCTAAGTTGTTAGGGGTTAGGCTGGCCTCTACCTCCTCCTGCTCCTAGAGTGCTGGGATTATAGGTCTGTGCCACCAGGCCTGGCTTGGCTTCGTTGTTAGTGGCCCAGGAGAGTGAGTCTCACGGCTGCTGAGCATAGGCCTTCTCTCACCTTCCCTCTCCTCTGCACGGTAGGCCAGTTTCCCTCTAGTAGGTAGGTAATTGGTTGAGAGGTGCACCTGGGCCCCCTGGGAGGGGACCTGGTGGCCCTGCGTGGTGTGGGTGGGTGGGAGTGTCACCCTCCTGCAAAGAGCCACTGCCCTGTAAGAGCCTGTGGCACACGTTTGCATCTAGGCTGCTCAGCAGTGTGGGCTCTGCAGTCACATCCCTGGGCTCCAATCCCAGCCCAGCCAGCTGGGAGCACAAGACCCTGCACAGTGGGCAGCAGGCAGCCGAGCTGCTTGTCGAGCTCCAGGCTGTAGAATGCGGTCACGATGCCTCCTTCCAGCATGGTCCAGAGGATGGAGAGAGAAGGGATTCACAGGCCTCAAGCTGTTCTGAAGGCTACAAACGCTCCTGTTGCTGTCCCCTGGGAAGAGCCCGGGCCTGGGCAGCTCTCCACAGAGTGGTGCTGTGCTCTGCCATGATGATGTCCCTGCCTAGTGCTCAAGCTGGGGCAGAGTCTCAGCAAACAAGCGTAAGGGGAGAGGTACTTTTTTTTTTTTTTTTTTTTTTTTTTTGCTTGGAAAGTTATAGGAAGGAGGCCCAGGCCTGAACAGTCCATAGTGTCAGGGGTACCTCCCTCTTGCAGATTGGACTCGTTTTGGGTGAACCAGCCCAGCACAGCCCGACCCCACACTCTCCAGACCACCCAAAACAACTCCAGGCAGCAGACTGTGGGTTGAGCCAGGATTCCAGGAATAACCTCCACCTGCAAGGAGGTCCCCAAGGAACTGTGTGAGTTTGACAAGCTGTGGAACTTCTCTGTGCCCTGCCTGCATTGGACCTGGACTGAGATCTGCCACATGGAGCTTGGGGCTCAGAGGGTAAAAGGCACAGCTGGACAGCAGAGAGGGGACCCATGGTTTCCATGAGCAGGAGGGTGGGGCTGCACAGGAAGGTGGTGTGAATCAGATCTTGGTGAACAGAAGAGAGGTGGCCTAGACTTAGGGCTTTCTACAGGTTGGATATCATGCAGTGATTGGGCTCAGGAAGACAGGCTGGGCCCGGGTTGGTGTGAGTACTGGGTACCAGATTTCCCAGACTCCTGAGTACTAGGGGAGGACAGGCTCAGGCCTGGGTCATGCTGCAGGATGGAGGTTGGACATGAGGGTACACTGTGGTCAGGAGATAGGTACAGATTCCGGGCCAGAGCAGGACACAGTGAGGCACGGCCACTTGGGAGGGCAGCACTGAGAGGCCTGGGGAGGCCTTGCATTGGATAGGGAGGCTGTGGGCAGGTAGGGAGGCCACAGTTGAGGCCAGCAGGCCACCATGAGGGAGCAGGCTTGGCCCAAGTGCTAGGTGACCAAAGCACACTGCAGAGGTTGTAGATTGCTGTGGCCAACTCTAACTGGTCACAGCTCATGTTGACAGCATTTTCTACCAGTTGGGCTCTCTTCAGAGCTGGTGTGCAGGCTCTGGACTCCTGTTGTTGCAGTCGCAAGTGTCCTATATATTCCCAGAACACAAGGTGGTACACTAAGGTTTCAGGCCTGCACCATCTAGTGCCTGCTTCCCATGCATTTGGTACCCCAAGAATCCAGCTGCCTGCTCCCCTCTTGGTTGTACCACAGTGCATCTGGGAGAATCCCTGGAGAGGTGGGGGGGGGGGTCAAGTGACCGAAGGCCACATGCTGAGGACCATCTGCCATCCCTCTGAGTCTTTAGCTGCACTGGGGCCATGAGGACTGCACCTGTGCCACATCCTGCAGTCTGGCTCAACACGGGAAGCTCTGGTGCTACTGTGCAGTGAGTGATGCCAGGCAGGGGGTGTGGCCTGGTCCCCACTAGGCTCCCAGAGCAGGTGGTGTGAGCACCTGCATCACTGCCTAGCCCAAGAGGCCACTTTTTTTAATTTATTTTTTGAGACAGGGTTTCGCTCTGTAGTCAGGGCTGGTCCCAAATTCACTAGGTAGCCCAAGGCTGGCCCAGAGGCTACTTTTCAATGTGTCTTGGTGCCCTGCTGAGGGACTCACACCCTGTCCTCAAGGCACATGGCCAGGTGGCCTCTCACTGCCCCACCCATTCTATCACCCTCAGTGCATCAGTGGTGCCTCATCCTCCCCTGACAAGTCCCCAAGGGTGGGGACTTACTGCTCCGAGCTGGGCCCTCAGCACCTGCTACTACCTCCCCAACCCAAGCCCAGCTGGGCACCTGCAGAGCTATGTCTGTGTGTGTGGGGGGGGGGGGGGGGGGGGGTGGAAGTGTGAGTCAGCTCTCGTTGTTGACAAAAGACCTGAGCTACTCCACTCCAGAGGAGGAAAGGTGACTTTTCCTTCACAGTTTCAGAGGCTTCAGTCCCTGTCTATCGGGCCCGTTGCTGTACGCCTGCGGTAGGGCTGCACACCATGGCCACTGTCCACCTCATGGCAGGCAGATAGCAAAGAGACTGGCAGGGGCTATTGTCTCAGGACCTCCAGGGGACCTCCCTGCTCCTGAGAGGCCGCACCTCCTAAATGTGCCTGCTGTGGCTTAGATTCTGAGTGTCCCCACAGCCTCCTGTTTGGGAGGTAATTCATTTACAGGACTAATCCACTTAGTGACCTGTGGGGTCAAGAGGAGGGCCTGACCTGAAGGGGAGGATCCCTCGCTAGCTCCACCCTTTGTTCATTCTGCTTCCTGTCTGCCAAGGGATGACCAGCTTTTCTCTGCTAGGCAGTCCCACTACCTTCCAGTGGCGGTAGAGGATGGGAACCAAGCCTGCCACACATGGGCCCCTGGGGGCATGTAGATGGCCGGGCGGATGGTTGGATGGTTGGGTGAATGACTGAAACTGAGGCCATCTGAGCCTGTGATGCACCATGCAGAATGTGTACCCCCAGAGCCTCTCCCTCAGCACCGATGATACTCGGAGCACGGGCTGTGTGGCTAGGGGAATGCCCCATGCACTGTGGGAGGTCTGTGTTATTCCTAGATAGTAAGTGCTCCCCGCTGAGTTGTGACAATGCAGAAGAGCTCCGGACACTGCCCTGTGTCTTCTCAGAGGCAGGGACGGGTGGCAGTGTCACTGCTGCTTGAGAATGACTCACCTGCACCTTCCCTGTCCTTGAAGGACCGTTTCAACCTCTTTGCCCAGATCCCTAGGTGACCTCCTACTGCTGCAAGAGCCACTGGAACCGACAGGTTCTGCTGTGCCATTTATTATTTTACCCCGTATTTACATTCCAGCAGGAAGCCTGTGCACTGTCCACTGAGGTCTGGCTTCTTGGGGATGCGGGCATGAGTCCCATATCAAGGCCCTGGGTGTCAGGCATTGAGCAAGAGCGGCCGGTGCTCCTCGTCAGCTGCATCCCCGGGAGGCAGTTCATAGATGACGAACAGGGAGGAGTACACGCAGCCCAGGAAGGACACGAGGCTGGAGAAGTACATGACCCCGCTGGCGCTGCCCACAGCCGAGGTCAGGGGCCCCAGCACCAGGGACACCAGGATCTGGGCCAGGAAGTACTGGCAGCTGAGCAGGGAGATGTCCACGCCCATGCCGCGCCGCGTGCCATCTGCACTGGAGCCTGCAAACTGGCCAGGAATGGGGACATATCAGCCGGCCACACGGTGACCATGCAAGGAACCCGAGCCCTGTGTCTGCCCAAGGCCCACGCGCAGTGCCCCACATTCACCAGGGCCAAAGGGTATGGGGTCAGCCAGGAGGTAACAGCTGTGTTGGGGACGTGACAACAGGCAATGATCAGAGAGGTACAGCTGGCTGAGTCTCCCAGCCTCGGGGTACAGGACATGGTCCTGGCTGTTATTCCCTGAGCTCTCCCCTGGAAAGGGCCCCTGTCCAGCTCCTGGCAATAGCACCACCGGACTTCCCTCCCACAGCCCCACCCACCATGATGGTCATGCACACAGTGATTCCATTGTGGTCCTGCAGCTGCTGGGCCTCAGGTGTGGTACCCAGGTCCCTGCCTGCCCGCCACATGCACTCAGGGACTGGTGAAAACGTGGACTTGGAGGAGTAACGGCAGGGATGGGTGTCGTGGGTCCCCAACTCTGCTGCCAGAACAGGTCACCTCTCTGACTGCCAGGGATGAGTCAAAACGATGTCACCTGCAGGGACAGCTAGGTGTGTGCTGCTGGTGACCAGGGTCACCTCTGGGATGTGGGACAAGGCTGTGTCCAGCTTGTGTCCTGGGAAGGCCGGTGGACTTCCTCTGGCCACATCCAGTTTGAGGCCTGAAGGTGCTCCCTCTGGGCACTGCGGTAGCCCCAAACCCCCAGCCCAGTGGCAGCTAAGAGACGTGGGAGCCTCCAGGAGGCCCAGCTTCCATGTGGCCTGGGTGAAATGAGGTCAGCGTAGCCCTCGGCCCTGAGTGTCCTGTCTGTGGGGAATGGCATCCTTTGTCTAAAACTAGCACATCAGTTTATCCATGGAAGGGGCGGCAGGAGTCCAGGGGAAAGTGGCTGCCGAAGGTATGTCTTCGTAGTCACTCCCTGTCTTAGATGACATGACCCAGCCAAGAGGGAGTGGTCATAGCCACCTCCCAGGGACACTGGCCACCCTGTCCTGTAGCCCCTGCCCATGGCAGGGTGATTGATTTTACTCTTTCCAAATCACTGTGTACCCGGGCCCAGTGGTGACGGCCTGTAATCCCAGTGCTCTTGGAGACTGAGGCAGGGAGATCGCAAGTTTGAGCCCAGCCTGGGCAACTTAGCCACTTAGGGAGACCCTGTCTCGAAATAAAAAATTTAAAAAGGCTCAAAAAGGGAATGTAGCTCAGTAGGAAAGCCCTGGATTCAAATCCTAGTACACACACACATGCACACACACACACACTTAAACACACTGAGCGCAGGGTAGCTGCATCCAAACCTGGGAGACTCCAAACTCCTTAAAACAAAGACAGACCCGCGGGGAGAGGAGGCAGCTGAGGCGCTCAGTGAAAGGGGGTGCCAGAAACCCAGGGAGCGTGGCACTGTCTTTTCAGCGCCAGTGCTCGGGTTTGAGTCTGGGGCCTCACACATGCTAGGCCAGCACTCCATCACTGAGCCACATGCCAGCCCTTTATTTCATTTTGAAACAAGCTCTAAGTCACCCCAGCTGGCCTTGGACTTGTGATCCTCCTGTCTCAGCCTTTTGCATAGCTGGGGTTATAGGCACGTACCACCATGCAGGACTGAGCAAGGCAATATTTCAATGCAGCATTTAAAAGTTTCAATGTTACTGCAAAAAAAAAATTGTGGTGGGAATATTATGCAGTCAGAAAAAGGGATGAGTCCTTGACTAAAGCTATACCATGGAGAAGCCTTGAAACCACCATGCTGACTAAAGCTATACCATGGAGAAGCCTTGAAACCACCATGCTGACTCTATGTGAAATGTGAGTGGCTGCCGGGGAGAGTCAAGCCAGGAAGGGCGATGGCTGAACGGTACCTTCTAGGGGTGACATAGGCCTTAAACTGGACCGTGACAGTGGCATGGTGTGTTGTCTCAGCGTGGCTGCTGCAGAAAGACCCAAGAAAGTGTGTAGCAGAGATGGGTCATTTTTCCTTTAGCCTCGCTCTCTGGAGGGGTCCACACAGCACTGGACGTCTTTGTAAAACTTTGACATCTTTGCTCAGTGTGGACTTCGGGGGCATTACGTCCGATTTCATTTTCAGTGCCGGAGATTCGAACTCAGGGCCTCGTGTTCTTGGCAAACACTCTCCTACTGAGCTACAGCTCCAGTCCTTGGCCATGGAGGTTTTTTCATTTTACTTTTTGAACCCAGCGCCTTTGCACTGAGCTACATCCCCAGCCACCTGACTCCTTTTTCATTATTTCAGGTTCTCACTAAATCCCCAAGTTGCCCAGGCTGGGCTTGAACTTGGGGTTCTCCCACCTCCGCCTCCCATAGAACTGGGATTACAAGCCTCCACCTCTACGTTCATGTGAATTCTGATTAGTAAAGGCCCAGCCTGGACTTTGCATGTGCCTCGGTGATCAGGTATTTGGTGCCCACTCCCCGACCCCCAAGCTACCCAGCCCTGAGCTACAGTATAGACATGGACCTAGCAGCCCACTGAGGAGGACGGGGTGGCATCCACTTCCCAGGGTCCCTGCATTGGGGCGGGGGCAGGGGCCAGTCTACAGGCAGCTGCTAGAGAACCAAGCAGGAAGCAGGGCAGCTTTGCGGGTACCCTAAGCACGCAGGGGTGCAGGGCAGGGTCAGCAATCCACTCTCACTCTCCGTAGCCCCCCTTCTTTTATTTTAATTATTGTGGTGCAAAGGATGGAATCCAGACTCCTTGGCACTAGCCTATACTCTCGGCCCAGTTTTGGGTTCTGATTTTGAGACAGGGTCTCGTTAAGTTCCCCAGGCTGGCCTGAACCCTGCCGTCCTCCTGCCTCCGCCTCCCGGCCTGCGCACCGCGGGACCCAGCTCGGAGTCTCCGTGTTCACCCCGCGAGGAGGCGCCGCCAGCCTTACCTTCTCGCTCCGGTAGTAGTCGCAGAGCAGCGAGTAGGGCAGCGTGCACAGGGTGGAGAAGAGGACCCCGTAGGTGACGCAGAGGGACAGGATGACGTAGAGGTTCCGGGAGAGGGTGGCCAGCCCGGTGCCCAGGCCGAAGGCCAGGTAGGCGATGAAGTAGAGGGTGCGGACGCTCAGTCGCTCCTCCAGCTTGTCCAGGATGGCTGCGGGCGGGCAGGGAGCGGAGTGGGCCAAGGCCGCTGCCCTGAGCCCCCTCCCCGCGGCGGCCTGAGGAGTGGGCGGCGGCCTGTGTGGCAGCCCCCAGCTGGAGAGCACTGGGCAGAACACGGACCCGGCTGTCCTGGGGCCTCGTCCCAGAGTCTGCAGGGAGGTTCAGTGCGGGTTCTCCCTACTCCATCCGATGAGGACCACCAGCGGCCTGTCCCTGACTGGCTGGCATCTCTGCGACCACCACGATGCCCCAGAGGTGCGACTGTGTGCAGCCAGCAGGGCACAGCCATCTCCCATGTCCTGGGGCGGCTCGGCAGCGGGGCCCCCACACCCCGGCGGCCTACTGGGGGCCTGTGAGCGAGAGCTGCCTCGTGTGTGAGGTGGGTGCAGCAGGGGACCAAAGCCGGGGCCTGGACCCCTGCGTGGGTGCTGGGCCACCAAGCCCTTCCCACCCACCGACTGTCACTGTGGCGTCTCTCTACCCTCCTCGAAGGTGACGCCCTCTACCCCGGCCGCAACCTTTTCCAGTGACGAAAATGGAACACTGCACAGTGCAGTCCAGAGCTGGACGGTGCATGGGACTCGGAGCTGCGTGCAGCTGAGTGAAGAAAGGGAGGGGGGAAGCTGAGGAGAAGGGAAGGAACATGGAAATTCTATGGAATTCCCACTGCGGGAGCGCAAGGCCGTGCCCACGGCCCCCAAGGGCCCCAGCGGCTGCCAGCAGAGACGAGACCCTCTGGCCTAAAACGGTGGGCATGGTTACTGTCTGCGGCTTATGGAACTGTGGGGACCCCTGAGATAATGCTAGCACAGTCACACCCCCGCCTGGAACCCACCCACTAGGAAGCAGCCCGCAGGGCCGCCACCTTCCCCGGGGCTGTCCCTGTCTCACTCCCCCAGGGCTCTTCTTCCTCTGTACCTGCTGCTCCTAGGGTCCTGGGGTACACAGGCCTGGCGGCTTCCCACCTGCCTGGGTGGCCTGGGCACTGCCTCGAGGGTGGGCTCACGGTGTCCCACGGACTGGATGTGCACTGTCCCTTGATCAGTACCCACAATTCCAGCTCTACCCACCGCACCCACCCTGGGTCCAGCAGGGCCTCAAAGACTGAAAAGCCACAGTGGTGGCTCCGTCCCTCCCGATGGAGTTGTGAGGCTGCAGTTGGGAAGACGCTAGCTGGCATGGTGGTGCCGGCCTGTAATCCCAGCACTCGGGGCGGCGAAGGCAGAAGGACTGCCAGTTCTTGCCCTGGGGCAGTCCCCGTGCCAGCGCGGCCCCGGGGTGGTACCTGAGTAGAAGGCGGCGCTGAAGGCGTAGATGCACATGCCCCAGCAGCCCATGGTGACGCCGCTGTTGTACTTCTGGTACGCCTCAGACGCGTGCGGGGCCTTTGGGTCCCCCTGGAACACCACCTCGCCCATGAAGTCTGTGTAGAAGAGCAGCATCCCCTCGAACGAGAGCCAGCCTGTGGCAAGAGGGGCGTGACTGGCCGCACCCGCCAGAGCCACATGGCCCTGCCTAGACCTTCCCCACCAGCTGAGCCTGGCCTGCTGGCCTTCCAGACTCTCAGTCCCAATAAATCCATCTTCTCACACGTGTGAGACAGCCATGCGTGGTGGCGCGTGCTTTACAGTCCCAGCACTTTGGGAGGCTGAGGCAGGAGGGTTGAGAGTTCAAGTCCAGCTGAGACAACTTAGCAACTTGGTGGAACTAATTCTTTGGCTATGCTATGCTCAGTCCCGTACACCTGTGTGCCCAGCCTGTCTCTGACCATGGCCAGCACGGTGCGCTTGGTAAGACTTTCTCCATGGTGGCCTCCATCCAGGTCATTGCATAGTGTCTGGGAAGAATGGCTTGTGTCTTTACAGTTACAGGCTGTGAATATTTTTTTACGGTTCTTGAGTATTCTTAAATCCTCTCTTCTCGCTTTCTCTTTCTGAAATGGACATTAAATCTGGGGTCTTCACCATAGCTAGTAATGTATCTCCAGCCCTTTTGGATTTTGAGACAGGGTCTTGCTGTGTGCCGAAGTTGCCCGGGGTGGACTGAAACTTGCAGTCCTGCCTCAGCCTCCCAGAGTGCTGCGATTATAGGCCTGTGCTAACATGCCTAGCTTATGTCAAATTCTTTTCTTTTTTTTTTTTTTGAGACAGGGTAGTCCAGGCTGGTTCTGAACTCACTATGGAGCCCAGACTAGCCTTAAACTCACGGCAGTCCTCCTGCCTCATCCTCCTGAATGCTGGGATTACAGGCGGGTGCCACCACACCCAGCTTATGGGGTGCTGGGGACTCGAACCCAGCACTTGCAGGGAACTTGCTAGAGCTCTTCCTCCAGCCCTTTTGTCAAATTCTTAATCATCTTTGGAAGTTTAGTAACTCAACAGGAAGAGATCTCAGAAAGAATGAAACAGGAGCCGGGATTCTGGACAGTCACGGGGCGCCCTGGCACGTAACAGTGGGGGTTCTTGCCCGGGCTCAGCAACAGAGGGCCTGGCAGGAAGGTGGCAGCCTCAATCTCACTGTGGGCTGTGCAAGGCATTCTGGGAACAGGGCGTTGGCTGTGAAGAGGCCCAGGTGCCCAGCAGCCTGAGGGGAAGGCTGTGTGCCTCGTGGCGCCACTTGGCAGCTGCCAGCAAAGGCCCTGGTACCACCTGCTCCACCCGGGCTGCTCTCTGGGGTGTTGTGGAAGGTGAGTGGCCCCGGGAAGCAGGCGACGCCCCGCCCCTGCCCAGGACCCCGCCAGCTCACCCAGGAAGTGGTTGACACACAGGTTGCGCAGCGCCTTGGGCATGTGGCAGATGGTGGCGCCGAGGCGCCGCAGGGACAGCGGCTGCTCCGCCCGCTCGGCAGCACCCGCCAGCTCGCTCTCGTACTTCACGCCGTTGAGTAAGATGTTCGCCACCTGCGGGGGCCACAGAGCCCATCAGAGCCCCATCCAGGGGCACATCTCTGCTGGGAGAAGAAAGCCGACTGGCCTGCGTGTGCAGGTGCAGGCCAGCAATCCCAGCACTCCCAGAGGCCGAGGCAGGAGGACAGAAAGCTCAGGCCCAGCCCGAGCCACTTGTTAAGACCCTGTCTCAAAATCAAAAATAAAAATAGGCTGGGGATACAGGTCACAATGAGGCCCTGGGATACCACAGTGAGAGACAGAAAAGGCGGGTCGGAAGTGGGCACATGGACACAGGCAGGGTGCGCGCCTTCTCGGGACCTGGTGCTGCCCCCAGGGGAGGTGCCCGCCAGCTCAGCTCTCCCGAGACCCGGAGTGGCTGAGAAGCAGGATTTGATGCCGGGCGTGCCTGTGTGTGCCATCGGACAGGAGATCTGTGCACACGGGAGAACCAAGCCCTTGCAAGATACGAAGAGCAGCACATGGTGGCACAGACCTGTCACCCCAGCACCAGTGGGAGGCTGAGGCAGGAAGATCTCATGTTCGAGCCTGATCTGGGCAATCAAGAGCCTGTCAACAAAACGAAGGGCTGGGGATTCCTTTCACACAGAGGACAGGGTGGCCACATCGGTGTGTGCCCAACAGGACACCCCAGGGGTCCAGGCCCTTTACTGCCAACAGAATGGGACAGAGGCTCGGCTTGTGTCAGTGACTCAGGATCAACATCGATCGATAGCTGGTCCTGGGCCTGGTTTCCTGGAATGAGAAGCTGTACCCCACGCTGCTGGGACGGGGCCTGGGTCCTGGGTCCCCCCTCCAGCCAGGTCAGCAAGTCACACTGGAATCCAGCTGGTTTGAGGGTAAAGAGGGGTCACTGCACTGGCCAGGGTGGAAGAGTCAGGTGCTCTGTTAACTGCCTGCTATCCCTGTGGGAAGAGGAAGCGGGGAGCCCCAGCACTGGTCAGAGCTGTCACCCACGCCTGCTGAGGGGGGATGCTAAAATTGCACCCGCATCCCCGCTCCAGCCCAGTGTGTTTATTTTTAGCTCATGGTTTCTCCCTTCCTCAAAGAACTTATGATAAGCTGCACTGGATAAAGAGAAACAGAAAAGGGCTCACAGTGAGATTCCCTGGCTTCCTGGGCGGTCTGTCTGGAAGCCAGCGGGAATCTGGGAAACACCGTTAAGACCCTTGGTGCTGATGAGAAACCAGATTAGCCACTCTGCCTCTATTTATGTATTTATTTTTGAGACAGATTCTTCCTCTGTTGTCCAGACTGGCCCTGAATTCACTATGGAGCTCCCCAGGTTAGCCTTGGACCCATGGCAATCTGCCTGAGTGCTGGGATTACAGGTGAGTGCCACCACACTTGGCTTAGGTGGTGCTGGGGAGTTGGACTTAAGGCCTAGCCCGATTCCCTACTTTGTTGTCATGGAAATGAGGGGGAGGGCTGGACCTAGTGGCACTGGCCTGTCATCTCAACACTGAGAGGCTGGGGCTGGAGGCTTGCAAGTTGGAGCCTAAATTTACCAAGTTAGTGAGACTCCATTTCAAAATTTAAAAAAAGGTCTGGGATGTAGTTCAGTGTGAAGGCTCTGGGTTTACTCCCCAGAGAGAGAGAGATTCTCCCCCCCCACCCCATAACACACCAGATGCCCAGTTAATGTAACTAGGGGAGAACAGGCAGCCCCCTGAGGCTGCATCTTTGGTTAGCTTGGCCCTGGGCCCCTAGAGACCAGGAGCCGGAGTGACAGCCACTTCCCCCAGTCCCGGGGACCTGGGTGGCCTGGGAAGTGCTTACCTGAGCCTCTCATGGGTCCACACTTCTGGTCTGTCCAGGCTGCCTCCCTCAGGGCCCTGCCCAGGTTACACTGCTTCACAGCCCTCAGGGTCCACAAGTTCCTCAGGCTCTCTCTCCTGTGATGGCCCTGAGGCTGGCAGGCCAGGGTAATTGTTGTCTGCTTTGTTTGTTTTTGAGCTGTAGGCTCACTCCTCCTGGCTGCTCTTGGGCTCCCCGTGGAGCCCAGGCTGGCCTCAACTTGCCATCCTCCACCTCAGACTCTTGAGTGCTGGGATTGCAGGTGGCACCGTGGTGCCTGGTTTGTATCTACTTCAAATAAGAGAAAAACCTTCCTTTGACCTAGAAAAACATCCCCAATATCTAGGTGGCTCTACGGCCAATCTGTCATGTACTGGGGACAGCTCAGCCTTCCGGATGGTTCTGTGCCTTCACAGAAGATGCCTCTGCACCACTATAGGACCCAGGGTCAGGCTGTCTCTAGGAGTTGGCTAATGTCACACACGAGGACCACTAACTGCTGCAGTTGGAGACTTGCCAGAAACATGACCCATTCCCACTCTGTTGTCACCTTCTATGAAGATTCAGATTCATTGGTGACAGGTGCATGCTGACCACATGGGCTCTGGGCTAGCAGAAAGTTGAGGGAAAGTTATAGAAACCAGTGAAATGAATGCAGTGCTTATACGGAACTCATACGAGGGTCAGTCCTGGCCTGAATGACCTTGGGAGAAACAGCCAAGTTTAACAGAACAATCATTTGAATTTGCAGCCTGGGCATCAGACCAGCAGATGGACACTTAGTGGATGCCCTGGAGGTGCCTCTCGCTGTCTCATGCTAAGCCCAGAACTCACAGATGGTGTGCGTGTGACCATGGACATGTTCTACAGCAGGGAACTCAGCCACTGGGCCACAGACCAGGACAGGTCTACGGCCTGGCGAGGAACCGGCTGCATGGCCAAAGGCATCGTTGGGCTGGCATGCAAAGCTTCATCTGCCTTTACAGCCACTCCCCATCACTGACGTCACCCCCTGAGCTCCACCTCCCATCATATCAGCATCAGGTTCTCACAGGAGCGCACAGGAAATGCAATGCCCTTGAATCATTCCAAATCACCCCTCATCCCACCTGTGGAAACATTATCTTCCACAAAACTAGTTCCTGGGGTCAAAAATGTTGGGGACTGCAGGTGGAGACCCCTCTGTACACATCGGAGGACGTACAAAACCCCGTGATGGGCTGGGCAGTACTATTCTGATCCACTCTCCTCCTTAGTATAGGAACTGAGCCCAAGGCCTTGGCCCTGAGCTACATCCCCAGCCCCCATTTTTTTTTTTCAATTTGAAAGAGGGTCTCTCTAAGTTTCCCAGGATTACCTCAAACTTGCAATCCTCCTGCCTCAGCCTACCAAGTAGCTGGGACTACAGGAGTGGGCCAAGCTGCCCAGCCCCATTTGTTACCTGGTGAAGGGACAACTGCACGTCCCTGGGTTGTCCTTGGCTGCCCTGACATGGGCTTTACCTGCTGGCTGAAGGTCACGTTCCTTCGGCGGCTAGTCTCGGGGCCACCTCCTCCGGCTGCCTCTGGGAGAGCCAAGGTCTGGGGTCTCTTCAGGATCCCAGAGCCCCGCGGCTTGGGGGCATCCAGGGAGCCCACCCTCAACACATCCCCGTCAGCAGGAGCTGGGGTGCTGTCCCTCCTGTCTAGCAGTCTCCGGTCCTGGTGGTAGAAGCCATCGGGGGCGCGGGGGAAGCTGACGCTGATGGCAGGCCTGGGCACACTGCCGGGCAGGGCCAGGTATGCCGCGTGCCCGCCCGTGAAGCAGTCGATAAGCACACTGTCGATGTTGGCTGTGCCGAAGGACGAGGCAAAGTCATTGATGCCCGTGAGTGAGCCGTCACGGCTGAGGAAGCTGCCGTACTTGGGCGTCAGTGGGCTGGGCGGGGAGATGGGGCTGGAGAAGCTGGCATACAAGCTGGTGGCGGCCGGGTGACAGGGCAGGGTGTCCCCGGCGCTCTCCTCCAGTGGGACCGGTGGGGATGGGGGCAGCGGGAGGCTGGGGCTCTTCATGGCAGGCTTCTTGTCGCCTGCTGGCCGTAGGGGTCGCTCGGGGATGCTGAGCAGGGTCAGTGCAGTGGTGACGCTGAGCGTGACGGCGGTGAAGAGGTAGATGACACGCAGCTGGCCTCCCAGTGCCCTCCCGAAGCTGGTTCTGTCCCAGTGGACTCCACCAACCACATAGCCGAACCCTCCACCAAGCCCTGGGGAGACACACAGGTTTGGTCTCTCTGTGGGCAGGGAAGGGCACCAAGTGGCAGAGCCCACCCCAGGGATTGGGACGTGGAATCTGTCCCACCTAAGCCCCTGCGAAAACAAAAACGGGATCCCCAAGGCAGGCCCCCTGGACACGCCCCATCTCCTGCCCATCACAGCCAGCTGCCAAGTGCCTTTTCCTCAGCACTCACCCTGAGGGTGGCCCAGGGCGGGCAGCACCAGGGCCACTGGCCAGCCTACCTGGTGTTATTAACAGTCCCCCTTCGTTGCTAGGTTGCCCAGGCTAGACTCAAACTTGGGATCTTCCTGCCTCAGCCTCCTAGAGTGCTGGGGTGACAGGCATGTGACACCTCACATGTCTTCATAGTTTTAAATGGGGGCGGGAGAGGAGGGAGGCGGGGTAGGGACCCCAAAGAGTGGCCACCTGGCATGCGCTGTCCTGCAGCCTCCCCAGCTGTTGGGACACTCACCCGCCAGGAGGGCGTGGATGTTCAGGCCGCGGTCCTGGTCGGCCGGGCCGCACACGTCCATCATGTAGGCGTGGCTGGGGTTGTCGGCAGAGTCGGCACTGAAGTCCATGAGGACCACCCCACACACCGTCAGGAGGATGCCCCACTTGTGACTGGTGGCCGTGTCAGCCAGGGCTGTGCCGATGTCCCTGCCGTTCAGCAAGAGCGAGAGGCCCAGCAGTGCCCCTGGAAGCAGAGACCGAGTCACCGGTGACACTGCGGGCCAGCTCTACCACCAGCATTTGGCTACCTAAGTTTCCCATCTTGAGGACTCAGGGTTTTTGTTTTTTTTTAAAACTGAACTTGGAGCTGGGCCTGTGGGACGTCCCCAGCCCAGCAGACGTGCCGCTCCCTGGGCACCTGGGTTGCAGGAAGGAGGCCGACTTCATAAAACCCCTTAAATTTTTAAAAATGTGCTGCACTGGGGACTGAACCTAAAGCTGCATTCTCCAACTTGCCTTATTTTTTATTTGAGACAGGGTCTCACCAAGTCAGCCAGGCTGGATTCAAACTTTGATCCTCCTGCCTCGGCCTCCCAGAATGCTGGGATTAAAGGTACATGCCACCACACCCATCCTAAACTCACTTTTTAAGCATGATAAAAATGGCTTAATCTCAGGGTTGACCTAGGCCAGAGTAGGGGTTCCATCACTGAGGTCCTGGGGTCACCAGGGGGCTACTATGGTCCAAACTATTTAAGATTTTCCTAAAAGGAAGCAGTTGAGGGCGGGTCTCTCTCCCTTTCACGCCTTCCTTCTTTCTCACTGTATGTCCATGCCAAAACCACAGACCTATCGCCAGGACAAGAATGAAAGGACGTCTCCTTCCAAACCTTGAGGTACACCGGTCACTCCAGGCGCCCAGCAGAGGCTGCAGCAGGAATCCTGAAACAGAGCAGACTGGGTCACTGCCGAGCTCGTGGGCACACAGGGACCAAAGCAGGCTCGTACACTCCCAAGCCTCCCGCGCAACACCGTAACTGGGCGTCAAAAGATGATGATGGGACCGCAGGACTGGCAACCAAACTTTCCAGAAGGGTCCAACCTGTGACCTGCCTTCTTTGCTTTTTCACTCTTGATTTTTTTGTTACTTATATACACGAACTGTAGTATATTATACACTTTACATGTAGTCCAATAGGTTTTTTTGTTGTTTTTTTTGTTTTTTGTTTTTGTTTTTGTTTTTTGAGACAGGGTCTCACTATGCAATCCAGGCTGGCCTCAAAATCACGGCAGTTCTCTTACCTTGGTGCTGGGATTACAGGCATGTCCCACCATGCCCAGCTAATTTTTATGTGGTACTAGGGAATCAAACCCAGGCCCTTGCACAGCCAGACAGGCGCTCTACCCTCTGAACTAGTTTTATGTAGTCCAGTCTAGCTATTCTTTTTTATTCAAAAAAAAAAAAAAAAAAAAAACGAGGGATGACCACGCGGACCCCCTCTTAGAACCTGGGAGCTTTGCTCCCTCTGCCCTTGGGCTCTGTCACTCTACATGTTGGAAACAAACAAACCAAAACAAACAAAATGTCAGCCTCATGTTGGACACGTCTGCTAAAAACAAAAGCCAGGCAGATGCGTGGAATCCCTCAGCATCTCCTGAAATTTTCCACTCTGGCTCCTCCAAGCCTGTAAGCAGCTGTGATCTCCCTTGGGAATCCACGAGGGTCTGCGACCTCTGAGGCCCACATCCCACCCAGCTTTGTCTCTTGGATTCTGCAGTGAGAGCGTGGCCAAGAGGGCAGACTCCTGGTCTGCTAGATTCCTACGCCGTTGTGCGGTTTAGATCAAGGAATGAGCCAGGAAGGGACACAGCTGTGTTTCCTACAGCCCCAGACTACTGAATGGAACTTAACTCTCCTTCCTTGTCCCCGCAGGACCCTCAAGCGGCTTCAACTGAGGCTTCTGGAAGTTTCCAGAGGTTTCCAGAAGCTTCCAGAGGTTTCCAGCAGCCACCCACCATTGGGGCTGAGCTGGGGCTCACCGAGGATGGGGCTGATGAACCACACCAGGCTGTAGAGCTGGTCAGGCAGGCCCATCTGCAGGAGCACCGGGGTTACATAGGCCGTCTCCATGGCATAGCTGAACTCGATGCCGAACAGAATGCAGCCATTGAAGAGGAGCTCCCGGAAGGACCTCTGTGGGTGCAGGTCCCCAAAGTCCACCAGCTCCAGGGGACATGGGGTGTTGGGGGGTGGGGGCGGGGAGGGACGGATGTATTTCCTCCTCTTGGGGTGTCGTTTGAAGTTGTTGGCCCGGTGGCTGATGTGTCGCGTCACGGACCCTGAATAGCTGGAGATCTGAGACCTCCAGAAGTCTTGGGGAGCCGTGCTGGGGAGGAGGGCCTCGCCCGGGGGGGTGCTGCTCACCGGGGGGATCATGGCAGGGGCGGCTGCCGCGTGTCCCTGCGAGGAAAGGCCGGTGGGCCACAGTTACTCTGCCAAGGCCTTCACAGTGACAGTGACCCAGCCCTGTGGCTCTCCTGTCTCCCTCCCTCTGTGCAGGGAGAGCTGAGGTCACTGTGACCCGCAGCTCAAGCCTGCCACAAGCAGGGCCTGCTAGGGAGGTGGCCCAGGCAGTTTCCTTCATCACAGCTCATCCACCCCTGGGGACAACAGCCAGACGCTGTCTCCTGGCCGGGAAGACCCAGGGGACAGCCCTGCAGAGACCTCCACTGGAGGGAAGAGCAGCACCGGGTCCCTCCCAGCCCAGAGGAATGCCAGCTACCTGGACGTCTGAGCTGAGGTGGGGGTACCAGGCAGGGGACAGGGACCACTTCAGTGTGCCCTGGCTGCATGCTCATGGGCACAGAAAGTCACAGCCAGTTTGACCCTAATGCTTTCTTTTCTCTCTCTCTTTTTCTTTTCTTTTTCTCCCCTTTCCCTACTTTGCCTCTCTTCATTGAACTCAGGCCCTCCACACTGAGCTCCGTCCCCAGCTCTGTACTTAGTAAATTGAGACAGGGGCTCTCAAGTCACTAAGCTACTCAGGCTAATCTCAAACTTGCTATCCTCCTGCCTCAGCCTCCCGCACTGCGAGGACTACACGTCCGCCCCACCAGGCCTGGCTCTGTGGCAAGCAGCCTGAACACAAGCCCGTTCCTTTCAGCATCACCTGGACAAGGGTCTTCCTGGTCAAGATGAGCAAACCGTGGTTCTTACGGGGTTTGACAATGTTCTCTTTAAAGTCCCAGGGCCGGGTGGAGCTCAGCGATGGCACATGTGCCCAGAAGCGCGCGGCCCTGGGGACCCGGAGCACCTCCGTGCAGAGCACGACAGTGAGAAGCGGGTCCCCATTCCTAGCACGCGTGTTTTTGAGCAGTCTTCATGGGGCCTGTGGTGTGGGCCCGGAGTTGGCTGAGGTCTTTTCCGAGCCCTGTCCCCGCTTCCTACGATCTCTGTCCCCACCCAGTTTGCTACCTGCACCCCCAGAATCTCGCTCCAGAACCCCCGAACACTGTTCACGGCTCTGTAATGAACCTACAGGGTGCCCAAGGGTCACCACGTGCAGTGGACAGCAGCAGGAAGCTCACGCGCCTTTGTGCGCAGAACATCCGCCACGCAGCTTTCCAGGGCACGAGGGCCACTTCCTTTTGCATGTATAAAAATATAAGATACAGGTTTGTTCATTTTTCCTATGTGTGGCATTTTTGGGGATGCCTTGTAGATTACGAACAGCAAAGGAACAGATTCTGGTGTGTCAGTTGGTGCCGAAGCCTGGGTCGGGTCCCAGACCACACAGAGAGGCTTACTTCCAAATTAGGGTATAGGCGGGGCGGGAGGAATGGCTCAGGGGTTACAGCGCTTGCCTAGCAAGCTCAAGGCCCTGGGTTCAATTCCCCAGCACCACAACGGTGCATGCCTGTAAACCCAGCACTCAGGAGCCTGAGGCAGGACGATTGCCTTATGTCCAAGGCCAGCCTGGGCTGCACAGTGAATTCAGGACCAGCCTGGACTGCAGAGTGAGACCCTGTCTCAAAAGAAAAATGGGGTGTAGGCTCTAGGAATGACTCAGGAGAATCACAAATTTGAGCCCAGCCTGGGCAACCTGGTGCCTTAGGGAGACCCTGCCTCGAAATCAAAAGTCTGAATGGGCTAGCGCCCATGACCACCAAGGCCCTGGGCTCCATCCCAGCATCACGATAACGGTGTAAAGCTCTCGCACGAGCTTCCTGTCCCACCTTCTGTCACAATAGGGCAAGTGGCTAACTTCTTTATGAATCTCTAGGACACGCCTCACACTACAGTGGTACCCGGCTGGCCCAGGAACCGGCCTTCAATTCAGAAGACATGGGGGGTGGATGGGCCCAGAGACACACCAGCGAGGCTCAGAACAGGGCGCAGAGCCCGCCCACTCGCCCCTTCCTTCCTGCCTGCCCTTTATCTCTTCATCCCCTGTCCATCCATCTGACCACCTGTTCCCACACCCACCTCCCTGTGCTTTCACCCCCCATCTTCTCACCCCCCACCCATCCTCCCATTTGATGAAGTCCTGAGGACCAAGACACCCCGGACAGAGAGAGAAAACGAAGACAGAGCTCTTGCCCCTGAGTTGAGTGACAGAGTGGAGGGAAGGCATTCTGGGCAGAGGGGATCGCCCACCCCAAAGAGACAAAGTCAGCTGTGGGGACACCCCGTCATCCCAGCACTCTGGGAGGCTGAAGCAGGAGAGTCACACGTTCAAGCTCAGCCTAGGCAATTTAGAGACTTAGGAAGACCCTGTCTCAAAATAAAAGGGGGGTGGGGCACTAGGAATATAGCTCAGCAAGAAGGCCCTGGGTCCAACTGCCAGGACAAAAGGACTAAAATGTATATATTGGGGTGAGTGACAAATGAAGCCAATGAGAAGGCACAGCTGATGGTGATGGGGCTCTGAGCCTTGTAAGAGGTGGCTTTGACACCGAGGTGACAGGGAGACATGGCCAGAGACGCCCTCAGCTGTCACCTCTCTAAATGACTCATCTCACGACCTCAGAGAGATGCTATACTGTCTTGTAAAGCCCGAACGGATGGACCTCCGAATTAATGCAGACAAGCAATACTTCATTTAAAATACAGGCGACAGCCAGGCACAGTGGCGCAGGTCTGTAACCCCAGCACTCTGGGAGGCTGAGGCAGGAGGATTACAAGTTTAGCCCCAGCCTAAGCAATTTGATGACCTAGTGGGACCCTGCCTCAAAATAAAAAATTTAAAAAGGTCTGGGATGCAGTTCAGTGTGGAGGCCCTGGGCTCGACACCACAACCAAATCAAATCAACACTGACTGTCTCAAAAGTTTACTGCTTCCTACATCTGGTGACTTCTGGGACACTGTGTATACTAAGTGCAGTGCTTGCACAAATATTCTCATAGCATTGGTTTTACTTCAAATATTATGACTAATTGGTCCTGAGCAAGTTTTTATATTATATTAGCTATTTTTAGTATTTTTATATGTATGGTGACCTTTGGGACCCCCCCCCTATAATCCAGTTATGATTACTTCAAGATTAAGATGTCTTGTGTGTGTGTGTCTGTGTGTGTGGTACTCGGGACTGAGCCCAGGGCCTTTGTACTGAGCTGCGTCTCCTGACCATATTTATTTTTTGTTTTCAGACAGGGTCTTGCTAAGTCACCAAGTTGCCCAGTCTCGGATTCAACTTGGGATCCTCCTGTCTCAGCCTCTCAGTGTGCTGGGACTTTGCGTGGGCGCCACCATGCCCGGCTATTATGTGGTGCTAGGGATAAAACCCAGGGCCTAATGCTTCCTAGGTAAGTGCTCTAATCACCAAGCCATGCCTCCAGCCCCTAAAAAATCATTTGTAATGTTACCATAGAATTAAGTAAAACGAAGCTAGTGAAATTGAATTTCAATACACTGTCTGCCTCACATCACATGAACTCAGTCAAAAGAAAGGGCATGTGTAGCCCTAGACAGCCTGGGTGTCATATGTGGGGTATGGGGCCTCCATGGTTTGGGGCATTTAAAGAAATGGATTCCAGTTCACGGTGTGTATGTCACACCATAACCCCAGCGCTCTGGGAGGCCGAGGCAGGAGAATCACAGGTTGGAACCCAGCCTGGGCAACTTAGTGACTTGCCGACACCCTATCTGAATCTAAAAATTAAAAGGGGTGAAGGGTGTAGCTCAGTGCAATGCCCTTGGTTGAATTAATGCCCGGTACTGCAAGACAATGCAAGAGAAAACCCATAAACAGACAGAAACATCAGATACTTCAAACTGTGTTATGGGGCTATTCCAACAGCATGTGATTGGTTGAATTAAACAATGTCCATGTGATATTAATGCTTAAAATGACTGTCCTATGAGCCCAAACCATGCCTTAAATGCCTTCTCCTCTATGGGACAATGTGGTTCCCACTGTGAGGTCCCTGGGGCCACTCCCCTGACCCACTCCTCCGCCTACGGATCCTCAAACTTAATACAGATCATCAAATCATTGCGGGGGCTCCTGAGATTTAGGAAGATTCATTTTATAAACTGGTGACTGAATTGTGCCCTCATTGTCCCTACTGGGGGTCAAGGCCCAGCCAGGACAGCTTCGGGCCTGGTTTCATCAGCCTCCGACTCCACGTCCCTTCCAGAGCTGAGCGGAGACACAGGATGGTGCCAGCAGTGTTGGGGCACCGATGGTTGAGGGCAGATGAGCCACGCTGCTCATGGGCCTCCCACGCCAACCTTTGCCTGTCACCCGGCCTGGTGACTCAGGGGAGCCGGATCGTGACCCTGGGGAGGGGGATTCAATGGCCCCTGACCAGTGGGCCTAGGGCAGGCAGAGCTGGAAGCTGATGACACCTGCCCAGGTGGCTGAGCCGAGGCCTCAGGCTCAGCAAACACACCACTAGCCTGGGGCCACATTGCAAGCTTTCCTCTGCTGGCCAGAAAGGGTGAAAGGCACCTGTCACCAAACAGTCGCCCCGCTCTGGGCCCGAGGGTCCCGCGCTCAGGAGGGCAGCCCCGGGGTGGGGGGGTGGGGGGGGCTCCGATCACCGGTTAATTAACAAGCTATCGAAGATGAACAAAGGTCCCCGCCGCGACCCGGTTCGGATCGCGGCCCTCGCCCACCCCGGGCCTAGCCGCGGGGCTCCGGGCGGGCGCGGGGCGCGGGCGAGCGGGGGTACCTGTGCGTGGAGGCTGCGGGCATCCCGGTCCGAGGCGGCTCCTGGCTGCCGGCGCAGCGCGTCCCGGCCGGCGCCCCCCGCCCCCGCCGCCGCAGCAGCATCACCCGGGGGCGGGGCCGTGACGTCACCGCATCCCGCCGCCCGCCCGCCGCAGCATCGCCCGGGGGCGGGGCCGTGACGTCACCGCATCCCGTCGCCGCCGCAGCGCGTCCTTAAAGCGGCCTGCGCGGCCCGGGGACGCGGGTCGCCCAGGCCCCCGGGGGTGGGGACCGCGACGACGCCTCCCGCGACCCCCCCTCCCCGGCCCCGGGGACCGGGCGCGCGCGCCTCACCACGGTGGCATCCCAACGTGAGCGCGCTCCGGGAACAGCACGTTTCCTTGGGCCCAAGGGCGCCTAGGTTTCTTTCTGATTTTAAATGAAACGCGCAGGTTGTCGTGTCTTCGTTTCCACCTAGTCGTGTAGCGGGCGCGGTGGCGCAGGCCTGTCATCCCAGCAGTCTGGGAGGCTGAGGCAGGAGGATTGCAAGTTTGAGCCCCTCTGGGGAAACTTAACCGAATTGGTCCCTGTCTCAAAATAAAATGTAAAATATGAGCTGGGGATGGAGCCTAGTGTGAAGGCCGTGGGTTCAATGCCCCATACAAAAAAAACAAAAACCAAAAAGCAACGGAGGTGTGGCTGTGGTGGAGCCCGGGCAGTGGTGGCGGGGTGAGCCTCCCATGGCTGTTTCGGGCACGCTAAGTTTGAGGGGACTGTAAAGCGCCTGGGCCATTGGAGACACAGACTGAGGGTAAAAGGCAGTGGCTGTGCTGGGACAGGGGCCTTGGCAGACACCAGGCGGGCCAGCAGCAGGCGCTGCTGTAGGACCGTTGCTGGCTTATTTTATCTCTGAGATGAAGCCCAGGTTGGAAAATACACTCGCGCCCCTTCCCGCCTCTGTTCGATTCAGGGTGGGCTCGCCTTCACGATCCTCCTGCCTCGGCCTCCGGAGTACTGGATTGGGGCCTGTGCCACCACACCTAGCCCAGTGGGCTTTTTCCGTTCTGTGTTCACACCAAACGACCAGTACCTCCCTCAGCATACAGCGCCCACCTGCCACGGAGGAACCCCCACACCTAGGGTCCACAGGGGAGACTCACTTCCTGCTCACATGATCCCCAAAGGAGGTCTGGAAGGAGTGGGCGCCCAGGATCCCAGTCTTTCTCTGCTCTGTGGGCCGGGGGAGAGGCCAGGTTGGCAAACGGCCTACCACCGCTTCACTCCCCATTGATTGGCACCTAGTACCGTGGCCACGCCCTACCGCAAGGGAGGCTGGGAACCACCGTGGCCCCTGGCCCACGGGAAGCGGGTGGGCAGCCGGCTTCTGTAGCTCACCTGTTCCCGGGAGTGCAGGTAGGCAGTGCCCAGAAACACAAGCGGGTACCTGGTTCCTGATAGTCACAACAGGATCTCACAGTAAGAGGAAGGGCTTGAAACCTAGGCATTGTCAGGAAAGGACTTTTAAAAATTCCTTCGAACATTTTTTTTAGCTTCCAAGTCTAGAACGTTTCTTTATTTATGTATTTTGAGCCCAGGGTCCTCATGCCGAGCCCCATCCCCAGCGGGTTGTTATCTTTGGTCTGGAGGCAGCGTCTCGCTGAGTTGCTGAATTACCCAGGCGGGGCTTGGGTTTGCGGTCCTCCTGCCTCTGCCTCCCAGGCTGCTGGAATTACTGGCCTGCGCCACAGGGCCGGTCATTGCGGTCCCCCCAGGTCACGTGACAGCATGGCGTTGTCTTACGTGATGTGATCACCCTGTTTGGTCGACAGATCTAGATGGCTCTGGTCAAGGGGCAGGAGCAGTGGCCCCGTGGGTGGTGAGGGCTGCCAGTGTGGGGAACTTGGGCTGCTGGGGAAGGACAGTCTGTCAGGCCAGCAGGCTGGTGGAGAATGTGGCAGGGACACCATGGGCACACAGGGCCGGGCATCCCGCCCAATCCCAGAATCCGGCGTGTCCCGCACCTGGCTGAAGATCACAGGGTCCTGTGCACCTCGGAGAAGTAGGGAGAGAAAGGGAATTGTGGCTCTGGGGACCAGGGCAGAGCGAGACACGGGTATAAGCCTGCTGGGTCCCACGGCGGGAGATGGTACTGCCTGCTGGCCGTGCCTGGTGTCCACCAGGTGGCGGGAGAGGCCCAGGCCCGGCAGCGCGCCTGCCTGCCTCGGGGGAGGGATTCTGGGTCCTGAGGCCGGACCTACAAAGCAGGGAGCTTCGTGGGGAGTTAGGGGTAACATTCTTCTAAGTAGCAGATTCTGTACCACGTGTGTTAAAAGTTTTATTTTTTTGTACTAGGGATTGAACTCAGAGTCTTTGCCTCAAGCTACATACCCAGTCTTTTTTAAACTGTTACTTTTAAAATTTACTCATAGGGTCTTGCGGAGTCTCTAAGTCGTTAAGTTGCTCCTGCTGGGTTTGAACCTGCGACCCTACTGCCTCAGCCTCCCAGAATGCTGAGGTTTTTGTGTACTTTAACCTCATGCAATCATTGTAAGTTTGCTAAATGTGCATTTTTCCCACGATTTTTTTTTTCCTGGTCCATCCGGAAGCCTGAGGCATGGGGGCAAGTCCAGGACCCAGCAGGAGCCAGGAAGGCGGGGCTAAAGCAGAGATGGGAGCCAGGGCCGCTGGATGCAGAGGCTGGGGCCCAGACTCAGTGTTGAGGGAGCCCCCACCTGGGATTCAGCCCCCCTAGGGTCCTTCCCACATTAGTGCAGTTGGGCCTAGGGTCTAGGAGACAGGGTGGGGAGTCACCAGAACCTGCAGAGGGCTCGCCCCACGCAGTGGAGCCCTGTGGCAGCAGCTCTGAGCTCCTTGCCGCAGGCAGGCTGAGTCCTCTAAGGCAGACCTGCCGGCCCCGACCAGGAGGGGGACCGAGCCTGCTGCGTGGGACACACCAGACCACCAGATAAAATACACAATGTTCAGTTAGTCCTGGTCGCACTCTGGAAGGCTGAGGCAGGAGAATTACAAGTTCCAGCCCAATGTGGGAGACTTAGCAATTTAGTGAGACCTTGTCTCAAAATAAAAAGTAAAACGGGTTGGGGTGTGGCTCAGTGTGAAGGCCCTGGTTCCATTCCCAGTTTTTAAAAAAGAGAGATAATCATATTTTGCATTCTCTGTTTATTGCTTCCTGCCTTTTTCCTGTAACGCGTGTCTCAGTTTGGGCTCCCCCAAAAGCAGGAGGTTCATGTCGAGGTGATCCCAGGAAGCAGGAAGAGAGCGGGTTGGGGAAGGGAGGAGCCCTGACAGCTCTGTGCGTGAGTGGGTGGCCAGTGGGGCCCTGGGGCTCCGGCCACTCGGAACGTGTTGCACACAGTTAGGGACAGGGGCTTGCATCTCGGTCTCTCGATGGCATCTTCCTCCTGGGTCCTCCTGTGGTCAGAGGGACCGGGGAGCGCCCTGGTGTAACCCTTGTGACCTGGTCGCCTCCCAGGGCCTCCCTAGTGATCACAAATAGGGTGCGCCACACACAGGATCATTCTCCAACTGCAGAGAGGGGGCCATTTCTTCCCCCTCTAGCTGAGGGTCCCTGGGGAGAGTTCACCTCATTGTGTTTGTTGATGGCTTAGTGGGCTCAGGTCACCACGACAAAAATACCACAGTCTAGGTGGCTTCACCAGCAGGTGGCGCTGTCGTCCTAGCACAGCAAGGCCAAGGTCGGGTGGCTGAGCTCGGGTTTGGCATCTCTTCCTGGTCTGTATGTAGGTGGCCACATGTTTCTGGTCCTCACTGGGCTGAGGGGGAAGGGAGGAGAGAGCAGGGGGAGAGTGGAGGAGGGGACAGCATTTGGGTCCCTCGGGGACATCTCGTTTAATCTTGAGCCCTGGGCAAGGGCCCTGTCTCCCAAGGCAGTCCTGCTGTTCCCTGTGAGGCCGGCCGCCTGTGTGCGCTCCCCTGCTCGGTTGTCTTTCCTGCTGCTTCCCAAGCCCCAGAAGCAAATTCCCAGTGTGGACGAGATCCAGTTGGTTGGCTGCTGTCTTTGTGGTATTTCCGCGGGTTCTGCCCGAGAAACCTTTGCTTACCGTAAGGTGATGGGCAGACCTCCTCCGTAGCAGCTGGAAATGTTGCTGGTGTGGTCCCTGTGGTTATTACCCAGGATTCATTTTTGGCTTTGGTGAGGGGCAGGGGATCAGCTTGGTGAGCACCATGTGTTCAGAGACTCTCCTCCTCCCTCACCTGAGCGTGGCTGCCTGCCATTCCCAAGTAGGGGGGAAGGTCGCTCCATTGCCCCTACACGTGTGTCTGCAGGGCCTCAGTGGCAAGCCCTTGTGACTGGGACAGCGACATCTCTGTCTTGGTCACCTTCTCATCCCTGGGACGTAGTAACTGACACCCTAAGGGAGGAGGGGGTTATTTTAGTCCACAGACCAGAGGCCTTAGTCTGCTGATGGTTGGGCCAGCAATGGCAGCAGGACATGGCGCTGGGCTTAGCCAAAGAAAGCTGCTCACAGCGTGGCAGACGGGAAGCAGGGTGGAGGAAAGGAGGGTCTGGGGACAAGAGTACACCTTTCCAGGCCACGCCCTCAGAGGCCCATTCTTCCAGCCAGGCCCCGCCTCCTGGGAAATCATGCATGGATTGGTCCGCCTGACCCAATTAACCCCGGACCCGGTCACCTTCCACATGCACGCTTTCCAAACCATATTCATATTCAAACCATTAATAGTTTCCAACTTCATAGTTCCTTAAAATGTCTGATTCTTCTTGGCCTCTACTACATGTGTGACATTTCTCAATATTCATAATACAAGACAATCCAAAAGTTTGTTCATTTTTCCCATGTATGGGGACTTTTGGGGACACCCTGCTTGTGGAATTTAGTGCTGGCATACATTTTCTGATTGCATTAGTTTTACTTCAAATGTCACAACAAATTAACTCTGAGCAAACAATATAGTATATTTTATTTTTTATATGTATGGTGTCCTGTGTGTTAAAAAAGCAAACCCTGAGTATCTTTAAACTTTCAGATTTAGGAAACATTACATCAATTTTAGGAGAAATGAAAGTTTTACATATTTTCAACCTACAATTATTTTATATAGATCTTCACTTACTAAGATCTTTTTTTTTTTCTTTTTGAGACAGGGTCTTGCTCTGCAGCCCAGGCTGGTCTTGAACTCGCTATGGAGCCCAGGCTGGCCTTGGACTCAGGGCAATCCTCCTGCCTCAGCCTCCCAAGTGCTGGGATTACAGGCCTATGCCACCACGCCCTGCTTATGTGGTGCTGGGGAATCAAGCCCAGGTACTTGGCGCTCAGTAGCTTTAATTCTGGCACTTTTGTACATACACGTGGCCGGCTTTAAACATCTCCCTCAGCGTTGGCAGTGTTCCCACCCGCCACCCTCCAGCCCCTCTGCCCTTAGAGCAGCGCCCAGCCACCCAGCACGTTCCAACAGAACTGACCCTCCACGTCCTCCCCCAGCTCTGCTCCATACTGAGTCAATCACGAAAGAAAACGGAAATTTTATCTAACATCAGAGTTCAGATTTGGAATGTCCCCCCAAACCCCCCTGTATTTGGATCATGTAGATTAATCTTTTCTTTTAAAGCTGCTATTAATAGGTGGGGTGTGGCCGGGAGGGGCAGATCACTGAGGGTGTAGCCACATTGGTGGGTGGCCCTGGGGACTGAGGTCAGGGCCTTCCTAGTGGGTCATAGCCCTAGACCAATTGTATTTCTAATTTTGAGACAGAGTCTTCCTAAGTCACTTATTGCCCAGGCCAGGCTCAGACTTATGATCCTCCTGCCTCAGCCTCCCAGACTGCTGGGATTCTAGGCCGGCTGGAAGGGTAGGTCTTTGCCTTGCCTTCTCCCTCGTCACTCTGCTTCCCGTTGCAGTGCTCCCAGTGGCTGTCCTCAGCCAGTGACCATGTTGGAACTGAGTTCTCTCCCGTGTGAGCTCAAAGAAACTCTTTGTCCCTTAAATTGTGGGTGTCAGGCATTGTGTCCCAGTGAAAAGAAAGTGGCTGACATGCAGATGTTTGAGATATAAGTGTCCCCGGCTTCTGCCCATGTCTGTGGGTCTGGGATAATCCCCTTGCGGTGCAGACAGACTGAAGCCTCCCACGAGTTTGCTAGAGCACATCCGGGGAGTTCCCTGTCACTGGGCGTGAAGCCTCCTGCTCCCCTGTCCTCGACTTGAACATCCCCGCCATGGACCTAGGCTCACATTTGCCTACAAATGCCAAGTAGGCTCAAAAATATGAGAATGTTTAAATAAAGATAAAAAATGTCAAGTGAGACATGTGGCCATGAGTCCCCCTCAAGGTCCCCTGCTGGCTTCGAGCGCGCGCACCACACAAGTTCCGAAGCCCTCTGTGGTGTCTTTGGTCGTACTATTGTCGTTGCTTTGATGTCCTGAATTGATTCAAAATGTTTCCTTTTCCTGGTTATTTCAACTTTGGGGAACAGTCAAACGTCACACAGTGCCAGAGCTGGTGGGGACTCAGTGTCCTGCTTCCGTGAGCCTGTCTTTCTATAGTGGCTCTTGGTGACAGCGGTCTCTATAATTTTGATCAAACCTTGTAAATTTTTGTTTCGAGACAGTGTCTCACTAAATTACTCAGTTACCCAGACTGGGCTCCACTTTGTGATCCTCCCGCCTCAGCCTCCCAAGGGCTGGGACTACAGGTCTGCGCTACCGCCAATCTTACCGATTCTTGGAGGTGCCTTCCTCCCCCTGCGCTGGTCTGTCGCCGGCACTGTGGAGCCTAGCCCACAGCTGTACAGTGGCTGACCCGTTCCTTCCTCTTTGATCCAGGACGGTCTGTTGTCCGTAAGCCACCCCACAGTGCTTGGCACAGACCTGGCCCTGTAACCATTCCCTCCTGCCGACTGAGAGGCGCTCCTGTGCCACGTGAAGGTGACTTGTCACAGACTCGGGAATCCTCGTTCCCTCTGCAGGCAGCCCCGCCCTGGCACGTGGGTTTTGCCTGTGCCCCGTGGCGGGCTGGGGCTGGGAGACCCTCTGGATTATCCCCTTCTTCCTGTGGCAGAAACCCCGAGACTGACTGAGTTACAAAGAACAGAAGTTTGTTCTGGCTCAGGTTCTGGAGGTCGGGGCTGCAGTCGGTCCCCCACTGTCAGTAACTAGCAGATCCCACATAGAGAAGAGACAGAAGAGATGGAGGGGCACCCTGTGGGGAGACACCCCACTCTCTCAAGGGCTGGGGGGAGCAAAGCATTTGTCCCTATAAGGGAGAACCCCACCCAAAGGCCCCGCCCACTCTCAGCGCCCTCCCACTGCCAATCATATCTCAGCATGAGTTTGGAGGGGACTGTCATGTGGCCTGAGGGCTCTCTTGAAACAAGCCCCGAGAAGATCAGAGCTTCCCTCTGCTCTGGGACCCTGGCCTTCCCTTTTTCAGTGTCACTCACTGCCAGTTGGGGTGACATTTAAGAGTGGATGACTGTCCCCCAGAGAGGCTGTCAGGGGTGAGAAGCGTCATGAGATACTGGTATTTCTGGGCGCATGAAGTGGAGACCATAGCTGGAGACGGACAATCCCGAGTTACAGTGGGTTTGGAGGCCCTCTTAGCTCCCGGAACTTCTTTTCTTGACTTTCTAGTTTTAAATGAAGTTGCTGTGCGCCGTGGTCTCCTGGCTTCTCCTAAAAGTACATCAGAAGCTTGAACTGGAGGGCTGGGGCATAGCCCAGCGGTTAGGACGCTGGCCCTGTGTGCAAGGCCCTGGGCTGGATTCCCCAGCGCTACATAAAAACTAATCGGGCCTGGTGGTGCACAGGCCTGTCATCCTATGCTGGGAGGCTAGCCTGGGCTCCACAATGAGTTCAGGACCAGCCTGGACTAAGAGACCCTGACTCAAAACAAACCAGCAAACAAACAAACACTGAATAGGGACTGGATGTGGTGGCACATACCTGTGATCCCAGCACTGAGAGGCTGAGGCAGGAGGATTTTAAGTTCAAGCCCAACCTGGACAATTAGTGACTTAGCCAAAGCCTGTCTCAAAATTAAAAAAAGAAAAGAAAGCAAGCAAGCTCTGAAGACGTGACTCAGCGCAGCTTAGCAAGAACAAATACCAAGACAGAAACACCTGAATGGGCTTGAAACCACTACCTGGGGCCCTGGGCTCTCCCTCCAGAGACAAGTCCCGGCCGTGTCCCAGCTGCTCTCGGGTTCCCCAACGTCATCATCCTGTGTCTCCAGGACTGATGGGGCTGTGAGATTCCAAGTAGCCTGGGGTCCAGATTGTCCCTCCATGAGCCGGGGACCACGTGGGATTCACAACAGTTGGGACCCTAGCACAGCCTGTGGCCCGAGGCTTTGAGGGCTGAGGTTTCTGTGGAGGAGGTTAGGTCAGGGCTCAGAAGAGCTTGCTATTAGATACAGCTCAAGCCAAAGGAATGCTTACGTAGTGTTTAAATTTTGAACCTAGAGGCTTACAGAGAAAAGAGAGATAAGTGTTTACTAAGTTCACACGGTGCCCACCCGGCTGTCCACAGGCAGGGATACTGGCTGTTACTGGTAACATTAACTTCTAACTTTGTCCATTATTTTTTTTCCTGTGGTACTGGGGGTGGAGCCCAGGGCCTGCACACTAAGCTACACCCCCGGCCCCGTTTTCTTTTTGATCCTGAGACAGAGCCTTACTGTGTTGCCCAGGCTGGGCTTAAACTTGTGATCTTGCTGCCTCAGCCTCCCAGTGCTGGGATGATAGGTCCGTGTCCCCAGGCTTGGCTGACATGAACTTTTTAATTCAAGGATGGCTCAGTGAGGGTGATTGTTTTACAGTGAGTGTAACGACTTCTGTAATAAGAAAAGAGAGCAGCACACAGGTGGCCTCTGGCGATCGCGGCAGCCCAGCTGGCTTGTGACGGGGAGGGTGTCGCTCTGCCTTTTGGACTGTTTTGGTCATGGGTGACTGGTGCATCTTAACATATGGGACTGTGCTTCGGAACCGAGTCCCAAGTCTTCTCCTGAGTCAGGCAGGATCCTGAAGGAATGACGGGCATGAGGGGACCCACGAGACCACCCCCGAGGGGCCCCTCTCGACGTCACCCGAGGTGCCCTAGATTCCTGGGGGCCTCCGGAATCTTTCTTGGGAAGCTTTGCTTCCTGGTGTCCATTTGGCCAGGTCACTCAGGCTCTTTGAGGACCTTGGGGGACAGATGATGGCTCTGTCTCGCGTGATGTGCCGTAGTCTAGTGTCTGTAATCAGGCTTTGAGTGGAACAGCTTTGCCTCCATTGGAACTTGACCAACAAGGTTGAGCTGGGGGGCCTCCCACCACCAGGTCTCTTCCCCTTCCCCCAGCCCCCTGCCCTTGGCTGTTAATTAAACAGCTTTGTTCCCTCCTTCAAAGGATCTGCCTCTTCCAGTTGCCACCAGATGGACACCTCATTATCTGCCCAGCTTGAACTGGGGCCATCTTTCTGTTTCTTGGACCCCTGAGCATCCACACCCCTTCCTGTGGTGGACACAGTCCCTCCTGCTAAAGGCCCCAACACAGCCTACTATAGATTAAAAAAAAAAACCTCCAATTACCTTTTTTTTTCAGTACAAGGTATGTAACCCAGGGCCTTTGCACTGAGCTACATCTTCAGCCGATTCTCTTATTTTTAAATTTTGAGGTAGGGTCTCATTAATTTCCTGAGTTGCAACACAGTAAGACCCTGTCTCAGGATCAAAAAGAAAACTGGGGCCGGGGGTGTAGCTTAGCGTGAAGGCCCTGGGCTCAAATACCTGATGGGCTCAAATTTGAGAGCTTCCTGCCTCAGCCTCCCAGAGTCGGCCTACCGTGTTTTTCAGGAAAGCGCTGTGTGGGGCCGGTTTGGCCACCCAGAACCTCCTGGTGACCAGCTTTGTCTCTTCGACGCCATATGAGACTCTGTGCTGGAAGCGGCCACCCCGTCCCCTGGGGACCACCCTGCCGGCTGCCCACCCAGGTCCCACAAGGGCCCCCATCAGAGTCCTTGCAGTTTTGCCAAGCTAGCCGGGAACCTTTTGTGCTGAGTCTGAGAAGTATTTTCTGAGGAGGTGGGAGCAGGTTGTTCACAGGGGTGTGCCTTTTTTTTTTTTTTTGAGTGGAGTGGAACCATCTTAGGCCACATATAACACACACATATAATACAGTCTGTGTACCTAAGTTCTAAAACTTAAAACATTTAAAAAATTATAACATCAAAAGGGAATAAGGCCAAAAAAATGACTAAATCCTCCTGTGGCAGGACCCTGAGCTGACTCCCCCTCTGGCTGGGAGAAGCCAGCGCCGGCCGGAGGATCTTTAAGACACTCAGGACTTTTGCTAGATGCGCGGGCTCTGAGGTGAGTCCTTCAAGGCCGCAGCCTTTTGTCTAGGTCATCCTAGAGGCGACTGGTCTCTGTTTCTTCTGAGAACTTTCTGGACAAGTGAAAAACACTCAGTGTGTCCGCGGAATAACCACGGACAGAAAGTCGTTAGCTGTCTGTTTCAGGATGTCACAGGCAGTTTTAAAATTGCTTTTAGAAACTATTTGCAAGTCTACGCATTTTCTTTCCCTTTGGTGGTGGTACTGGACTCTGAGCCAGAGCCTGCACCCTGAGCTGCACCCCTGGTACCCTCTGAATTTTCTATTTTGAAATAGGAGCTTGCTAAGTTGCTGAGCTGTCCAGGGTGAGCTTGAACTTGCCATCCTCCTGCCTCAGCCTCTCAGCGCGCTGAGATTACAACTGTACAGCTTCATTCCCAGCCCCAAGTCTGTTTTGACCATATTTCAGTCTAGATCAAGGGCTCTGGGGCTTGTGATCAACATTCTGCGAGGGGAGTCAAGGAGCCTGTTCCCTGGGCACAGTGGCCCGGGTTCTTGTGTTTTGGGGACCCCTTGGATGCTGGTTTGTGTGAAGTGGATGTCTGGTGGGCCTGCTGCCTGTCCAGCTGTCCATGCCTGTGACCTTAAACTTAGTTCATAGAAGTTTCCTGTCAGCAACGATGGCTGACCACCCTTGGAAGGAGTCCCCCACCTCTGAACTTGGTCCTTTTGCCTTTCGGTACAGCATAGATGTGTATGGTGACATCCCCACACGCAGTGGGACAGTTCTGTCTCCCCCGCAGCCTGGAGTAATGTTCACAGCCCTGCTGGACCTAATCTCACCTCTTGGTGGACTAAGGCAGGTGGGCTGTCCTTCCCTGGCCCTGGCCCAGTGAGGTCACTCAGCCTTGCAGGCAGGTCCTCGTCCCTGTCTCCCTGGGCAGGCCCTCACGTCTTAGTCATTTTCCTTTCGCAAGGATGCAGCACCCCACAGTTTAAAGCCAAAGGAGTTTGATTTGGCTCACGAATTCTGGGGATTCAGTCCATGCTGACTGAAGGTGTGGGGGAACCAATCTCCTCACCTCCCAGCAGCAGGAAGCAGAGAAGCGGGGAGGAAGAAGTGGGCACCTCTCCAGGGACCCACTTCCGACCAGGCCCCATCTCCCAACCACACATCCACAGACGAGTTCTCAGATCAGCACAGCACCCCCACGATCCAGCCACCTTAGACACATGGAAGACTTTTGGGGACATTTGTTGCGGTCTGGATCTGGACTGTCACTCAAATGCCCCTTGTACTTGAATGTTGTGGATCAGTTGTGGATTTCGCAGTGGGAGGCGGGGCCTGGCAGGAGGGGCGGGGCCTGGGGTGTGGCCTGGAAGGGTAGGTGCTTGCCCCGGCTTATTCCCAAGCCCTGATTCTTCCCTTCTGGTGCTGTTGTGAACAGCTGTTCTCCGCCACACCCTTCCCACCGTTGCCAGCAGCCCATGAGTGAACTGAGAGCTCAAACTGTAGCTAAAATAAACCTTTCCTCCTTTAAGTTGTGGGTGTTGGGTGTTGTGTCCAGATCTAAACCACAGTGCCCTGGTTCCTGCGGTGTCCCCTGTGCACCCGGGGCCTGGAACTGTGTTTAACGCAGACTGCAGGAGGGAGCTGGCCTTGGTGGACCCAGTTCCTCCCCTCTGTTTCCTTTGCAAGATTCCTTGCTCCTAGACGCCACTGTTAAGTCAGGACCCAGGTTTGCCTTTGTCCCAAACCTTCACAATTCCTCACCCTCGCCGGTTTGTGAACGGTTGGCCAAGTCCGCTCTGTTCTCGCGGGTTCTGCAGCATCTCCATGCTCCTGTACACGCGAGGAGGTCCCAGAGTGGGTCTTTCTGGGAAGGAACGCAGCAGGAACCTCTGCTTTGGTGGCAGATCTCCACGGGATTAGTTGTCCTCGCCGGCTGCTGCCTTCTACTTGAACTTGGGGCCTGGCCCCTCGGCGTGGTGGGAGAGACTCCAGACGGGGCTGTGTCTCCCGGGGGGTTGGGGGGGGGGCAGCGTTCCAGCGGGACGGCCAGTAAACACAGCTTGCTCCCCCGGTTTTCATAAACAAACTCGTAAACGGCCTTCACCTTCAGAAGGGTTCAGTGCCAGCCTGCCCTAGACTTTCCGACTCACTTCTAAACCGCACGGCTGCCAACTTTCCAGTTTCAAAAGGGGGAAACTTCATAAAGGGCTAGGTTTCCATCGGCCCTGTGGAGGAGAGGGTGGCGGAAGCTGTGAACAAAACAAGTTTATAAAAATTCCAACGCGAGCGGCACCTCCAATGAAAGCGCCAGGCTTCAAATGGCAGCTTTGACGGCCACGCGTGGGCGACAGCGCGGGGTCACCCAAGGGAACAGGCAGGGCTGGGACGGCAGGGGAGGCTTGGGACAGCCGGATACCCAGGCAAGGGCAGATCTCTGGCACCTCCCAGACAACAGACCCTCCAAGCGAACAACTACGACAGGAGAGTCATGAGTTCTTAGGGCTGAAAAAGCGCCTGGTGTCTGAGCTGCCCGCCCACCTTCTGGGCCCTGGCCACAGTGCCAACCGTGGAGAGGAAAGAGCAACTCCCTGTTTTATCTTTGTTTCTAGGCCTGGTGCTTTTTGTGAGTTAGGGGGCGACAAAGGGTCTCGCTCTGCAGCCCAGGCTGGTCCTGAACTCACTATGGAGCCCAGGCTGGCCTTGGACTCATGGCAATCCTCCTGTCTCAGCCTCCCCGAGTGCTGGGATTACAGGCCTGCGCCACCACGCCCAGTTTATGTGGTGCTGGAGAGTCGAACTCCAGAATCACTTCTTAGCACTTGCCTTAGTGCTTGATAAGCAAGGGCTTTAACCCCTGAGGGGTTCCTCCAGCCCCCTTTGTTTGTTTTTTTGGAGCTATCTTTGGAGGCCCTCCCCCCACTGGGACACTGCTGCCCTGCCCTGGGGAGCAAGAGCCCAATTCATGAATCTTTGGGGAACATTTCCTGTTAAACCGTAACAAACTTGGTCCCGTGGTCCAGGCCTGTCATCTGGGAGGCTGAAGAAGGATCACAATTTTGAGCCCAGCCTGAGACGCTGTCTCAAAACCACAACTGAAAAAAAAAATGAAATAAATAAAATGGACCGGGACGTAGGTCAGTGTCCTGGGCTCAGATTTGCGATCCTCCTGCCTCAGCCTCCCAGAGCGCTGTGATGACAGACCAGTGCCACCGGGTCTGGCACTCTTTATTGACAGTGTCCTTCGGTGCGGAAGGTTTTTAACTTTGACAAAGTCTAGTGTATCTGCTGTCCTTGATGTCTCTTGCCTTGGTGTCGAATCTGCGGAACTGTTACCTGCCCCAAGGTGATGAAGACCTGGGCCTGTGCTTCCAAGAGTCGAGCTGGGTTTCTGATAAAATTTGAGCAGATTTTGGTACACACTGTGCGTTAGGGCTCCGCATTATTCTGCATATCATTATATGTGGAAGCCCAGTTGTCCCCGAGGCCATTCGAACGCGTGGAACAGTCCATGAGTGCGCCCCTGCTGGGGATCAGCTGGCCGCGGCGTGTGGTTTAATTTCTGGACTGGCAATCCTGGTCTCCCAGGTGCTGTGGGCCCGGCCGCGCCTCACGGCCCGCGTCCCTGGGGCTTTGCAGCGAGGCTGGGGCCCGGCGTGCCCGCCGCGCCGTGTGTCTGTCTCAGGATCGCTGGGCTGCTCTGGGCCCTTGGGAGTTCCCTATAAACCTGGAAGGTCGGAGCCCGTCCCGGAGAGCAGGAATTTCGCTAGGGCCTGTGAAAGTAACAGATGTCCGAGAGTCTGGTCTTTCGCAGGAAACTTCTTTCAAGACGTGGCGTGTTCCCCCAATTTTTCATTCTCTAGTTTTCTGGACACATGCTGGGGTGTGTCTTTATCCCCTGCCCTGGGAGGATGCGGTACCCAAGGGCGACACAGAGCTTGAGAATTCTGCGCACGTGTCCGCGGGGTCAGGCTCGCCATCCCCCCCAAGCCCCTTCGCGGCCACCCCCAGGCCGCCTCCCACTGTCACGCCCACTCGGTTCCAGACGTCGCCTGTCTTCTGGGTTTTCATAGCAGAGAGCCAAGTGATGTTTAGCCTTCCGCGTCTGAGTCACTTCGCGGAGCCCGAAGGTCTCAAGTTGTAACAAGACGCACTTCAAATGCATGACACGGGAACGTTGAAAGCAAGATGAGAAAAGGTGGGCGGTGACAAACGGGGAGCAGAGGAGTGGGCGGGGCTGTGGTGCTCCTAGGGTGACGCCCCAGGGGCGGCGCTCGTCGGGGAAGCCCTCCCTGCCGAAAGGCGCCCCCCCCCCCCCCGCAAAGACGGGGCAACTGTACGTCCCGATGCCCCCAGCGCCTGGGCGCAAACACCTTTGACAAAAAATAACGACAGAATTATGAGGAGTAATCACATATCTATGTGTTCAGCCTTTCTAGCAACTTAGTAAAACGAGAAAAACAACCCTTCAGCCTGCGGTGGTAGAGCACATCTGCAACGCTTTTTTAGAAAGCATTTTGGTAACCTGTCTTTGAGGCGCACTCTTTTCTATTTAAATGTTGAGACATAGTCTAGCCAAGTCGTTCTTTGCCCAGGCTGACCTCAAATTCTGCCATCGTCCTGCCTCAGCCTCCCAGCGATGGGACGACAGGCCTGTGTCGCCCCTAAGGCAGGGCCTTCTCAGCGCCTTTGAGCACCTTTCCCTGTAGTTCAAGGCCGTTTGCAGTTTTACTCAGTAAACTATGTGCCCGTATCGTTAGTTCATTTTTCTATGCAGATCTTATCCATTTTATTTTTAGAAGCTCCTATATACTAGGTTTTATGTTGAATCACATGAAATTGGCTTTCTAAGCTGGGAGGGAGGGGCTGGAGGAATAGCACAGCAGGTGGAGCACATTTTCGTGTCAACTCGCTTCCCAATCCTTTTGTTACTGTCCCTGAAAGTCGAACCACAATCAGGGAAGTGTCTTCACCGAGAGACACGGCTGGTGTCCCCGTATTTTCTTCCTTTTACATCTGCGATCGATCCACTCGGAATGGGCTCTGCTGTGGGGGGTCCGGGGTTTCTTTTCGTCTACTTCCTGGGTATCGCAGTGGCTCCTACTCAAGTTTCCCACCGGTTTGAACTGTCGACTTACTCACGTGCTAAGCGTCTACACTCTGCGCACCTGTTTCTGGACTTTCTGTTCCTTGCGGCTTTCCTCACTCCGAGCTGTGCCGCTCCCACGCTGCGTGAATTAGCCCTTCGAGGTGCCCTGGACATCTGTGCGAGCGTCTCCCGACCGGCGGGGATTTTCCCGGCTACTTGCTGGCTTCTTCTGCCGCGTGACCGTGGCGATCAACCTGTCCGTTGCAGAAACAACAAACCCCGACTAACCTCAATGGCGGTCTCATTGGAATTGGGCTGTAAATTAATTTAAGGTTGATTGAGTTTTCTGTTTCTTTTTTTAGTTGGTCTTGACAAGTTTGATTTTCTTTTGGGACTTCCCCATGGAATCTAAACTTCCGTTTTTATTGTCACGAAGTTTTTTTTTTTTATAACAGCGCTTTGCTACCTGTACTTTATATATGTGCTGGCCTGCCAGCTTCGCGCCTTCAGTACCGTGTATCCTTTCCTATCTCTTCTCTCCGGTGGGTGGGCAGTTTGCTTTGAATTTTCAAAAGATGGATGTCTCATCTCACTTGTACAAACATACACATATCTATTTTTTGAGACAGGGTCTCGCTCTGTAGCCCAGGCTGGTCCTGAACTCAGGATGGAACCTAGGCTGGCCTTGGACTCACAGCAATCCTGCTGCTTCCGCCTCCTTTTTTTTTTTTTTTTTTTTTTGAGGCAGGGTCTCATTCTGTAGTCCAGGCTGGTCCTGAATTCATTATGTAGCCCAGGTTGGCCTTGAACACATGACAGTCCTCTTGCCTGGGATTTCAGGGGTGTGCCACCATACTCACATTATGTGGTGCTGGGAAAGCGAACGAAGCAAGGGCCTTGGGCTTGCTAGGCAAGTCTCTAACCACTGGGCTACAGCCCTGGGCCGAGCGTGTGTGTTTTGTCTTGTGTTGAGTGGTTAACATTTTTTAATTGGTACAAGCATTTAATATTATTTTTCCTTTGAGTTTTAGCTCTCCACAACACACACATCGAGGCATTGTATTTTCATCATTTAAAAGATATTCTGAGTTTTTATTTTATTTTAAAAATTAGCTAATCAAGTTAACGTTAGCGGTAGAGATTGAACTCAAGGACTTTACATTGAACTATATCATTTTATTTATTTATTTTTATTTTGAGATAAGCTTGCACCAGATTGCTGTGTTGTCCAGAATGGGCTTGAATTTGCCATCTTCCTGCCTCAGCCTCCCAGAGGATGACAGGTGAACAGCACTACAACCTTCTTAGAGGTTTGTAAATTTCCAAGTGAAAGATTTTTTTTCTTTTTATTAGTGATTCATTTCTAGCTTTATTGTATGAAGGTCATGTCAGAAATGAGGATGAGACAGTCTCTGGTTAAGCAATTTGCCGCAGGACATCCAGAAAAGGGCGGGGCTAGGCCGGAAATCCGGGGCCGGCCTTCTGCTGGCAGCCCGGGCCGCTCAGCTCTTAGGTAGATACGCGACTGAATCATTTCGGGCCGAATTCCAGCAGGTGCCATTATGAGACAATGAAGCCGGATTGATACAATCATAATGGGATGTTAAACTTTAATTTCTGCGGGCCAGAAATTATAATGTGGTACAAGGTAATAATTAAGTGGGTTGATTTCTTAAAATATGCTCAAGTTACTCTCTGGCTGGGGTTCCCTCTGAGGCAGCCTCAGGAGGAGCTGGCCACCCAGGAATGTAGGTCAAGGGGTTGGAAGTGAAGGTCAGGCAGCCCTAAGGAAGCCACGAGCTGGTGCTACTGGGTTGACTGAGTGGCTCAGTTGGGAGGACCCTCGGCAGAGTCCCAGAACTGAGCCAGTGCCTTTTCCCTGGTAGTCACAAGGGTGGACCTGGGGCTCCTTCCCCCTGTCGACCCTGCTCTACCCACTCCCGGCTGGCTGGGCTGGGCAGGAGTGTGTGGTGCTGGTGGGCGGAAGGCAGATGTGGCCCCTGGAAAGCTGGTGGCCCCTTCAGCTCAGAACTGACAGGAGCGAGAGGGGAGGTGAAGAAGCTATGGGATTCAGCAGTGCGACACACATCTACTTTTGAAAATGTGTTTTTGGCCCATACCTGTAATCCTAACACTGTGGGAAGCTGAGGCAGGAGGATCTCAAGTTAGGGACTTAGTGAGACTGTGTTTTAAAAATAAAAATAAATGAATAAAAAGGGGGTAGAGGTGTAGTCCAGTGTAAAGGCCCTGTGCTCGGTCCCCAGTACTAGAGGGAAAAAATATTTTGATGCAAACTTTCAAACCTATTGAAAGTTGTAGCCCCTTACTTTGAAAGGGGAAGACTGGTTATTCTAATGAGTTTAGAATTTTATTACAACTTGGGAATATGTTATATTTAATTGAGTTTTCTTTGTCCTGGAGGCTTTTTCTTGTGTGTGTGGGTGTGTTGGGGCTGAGAGGTTCAGGCCTTCAGCCCAAAAAAGCTGGTTTCAGCTAGGGCATAAGAGCCGGATGTGGGGGCACATGACTGTAGTCCCAGCTACTCGCGAGGCCGAGGCAGGAGGATTGCAAGTGTGAGGCCAAGCCCAGCCACTTAGCAAGACCTTGTCTTAAAGAAAGAAAGAAAGAAAGAAAGAAAAGGAAAGATCTGGGCCTGTAGCTCCGTGGGAGAGCCCTTATCCTGTGAATCCTGGGCTTGAGCTCTGGCACCACCGATCACTACATAAACGAGGAAGAAAATGAAAGCCCCAAATCCACGCGGCGCATGACCTTAGCTCAGCTCCTCCGAGCTGAGCTGTCACTGGTGCCAGCCCATCCCCCTGACAGTAGGCAGCGGCCTGCCACCTAGGCAGTGGGCGCGCAACGTTTGTGTGCATTTAAGACACAGCCTCCACGTCTCTGAGCGGATTCTGAGTCACGGCTACGCTGACTCCAGAGGTTCGGTTAAGGCTTGAAGATCTACACGCATGTCTGTGGCACTTGTGAGTCACTGGCATCGTCCTTGCAGCTGGCGACGTAAATACTGTCCAGCAAATAAATCGCTGAAGTCGCCCTCGCTGGACATGTCCTCCGCTCTCTTCCCGGAGACTTGGTGTCATCTGCCTAATTATCCCGGAAAGGAGTGGCTCTGCCAGGGACGGGCGGGAGGTCACTGTGTCCATCAACGAAATGAAAAATGTTTTTGTCCCCCCGGCCTCTGTTAGTTTCCTTCACAATGGGCAAGTGTGCTTTTTTACCCCAGGACATCCGTATCCGAAGCTGCAGTGACACAGGGTGGAAATTTGAAGTGATTATTCACTCCAGGCTCTGGCGCCAGCACCCAGCCTAGCGAGAACCAGGAGGAGGAACGAGCCTGGGGACAAACGGCTTGTGTCTTTTGGGGACATCACTCAGGGGTGTCTGGGAGCTCCTGGTGCCGGGGTGGTATGTGGAGAACCAGCACTGACACGTATGTGTCACAGTTAATGTGAATAAGACTTTCCTGGACGGACTCAGATGGACCTAAGTGGCTCGCAAGGGGCAGCAATTTGCATTTACAGAAAACCAAGCAGACAACGCCTTCTCCCGGGCTCCTAATTACCGATGACCAGGGCGGGTGGGCGGGCGACCCGCCCCTTCCTTCCTGTGCCCCCGTGGGAGGACCTGCCTTTCCTCCACGTGTCCCTGGTGCGGTTCTAAAGGCATTGAGGTGTCTGCGTGGCTCCTTATTGATGAATGAATAATGCTTGTTATTTAAAAACACAAAACAAAACTTATGCAGAATACTTGCAAAGTCTAAGAAATTAAAAAAAAAAAAAAGAATGGATCTGGGCCTGGTGGCCCAGGCCTGTCACCCCAGTGCTCTGGGAAACAGCAAATGTGAACCCAGCCTGGGCAATGTCACAGCTTAGCAAGACTGTCTGAAAATCACAAACCAGAAAATAGTCTGGGGAGGCAGGCAGGGCGCAGGCTCTGGGCCGGCCAGGTGCTGTGTCATGGGCGCAGGCAGACAGACAAGTCGCCCCACGCTGGCCTCTGGCCTCCCAGCAACGTGCGTTCTGCTTCGACCTCAGGGCTGCTCCATAAAACACAGCTGGTACACACAGTGTGGTCAGATGCAGCGGATGTTCAGATTTTTAAATTTATTACAGTACAAGCCATCCTGCCACGAATCCCCCTTGAAATTCTCTCTCGCTTCAGACACACACACTCATCCATCCCTTCATATCGCGGCTTTCTGAAGCAGCTGCGGAAGTCCTCTCTCCTGGGTGTCCTTAGCTGCACTCTCAGGGCCTCCCCAGTGTCCTGAATCAAGCCAAAACGTGATCCTCTCCCGGCCGTTTCAACCTTGAGGGACAGCCAGACGTTGCCGGTGTCAGATCCGCGGAGCAATCGCCACAAGGACACGCCATTGTCTCCTTTATTTATTTATTTAACTTGAGGCAGGGTCTCACTTCTGTAGCCCAGGTTGGCCTTGAACACTCGGCAATCCTCCTGCCTCAGCTTCTTGAGAGCTGGGATTACTGGAAACTCCACCAATCCCAGCCTGGGGGTGCTGGGGAATCGAATCCAAGGCCTTGTACTTGCTGGCAAGCGCTCTAACCGCAGAGCTACGCCTCCAGCCCCAGTGGATTTTTATTTGACAGAAATTGATGTAAATATTGTGAGTCGATCTAGGAGATCGAGGCAGCCTCACCGCGCGGCTAGACTCGCAGAAGAGGACTTCCGGAACTGCATCAGAGAGCGGCGGTGACGTTTTCAAAGCCGGGGGACTCTGAGAGGGCGCATGGGAGGGGCCGGGAGGGATCTCGCCCTTCAGCTGGTTTTTGTGGCAGTCCACCTTCCTAGGGTGCAAAGGAGGAAGAAGAGCGTGAGTTCGCGTGTGCGTGCACACACACACACACACACACACACACACACACACACACGTGTGTGGATTCAGGCCCATTGACCAGCTCTTTTTGTTGTCTCCTAGTTCCATGAGGGTCAAGAGAACCACCCCGCCCCCCAACAGCACAGAAGTGGGACTCCCCAAATCCACACCAGTGGAATCTCTTGCACGTTCACAAGAGCTCATCCCTTACCACCAGACGGCCTGTGCTTGTCGCCAAGCCATCGGGGACACTAGCCACCTCCTATCTGCACTCTTCATAATGGGAAGATTTTTTTTTTTTTAATGGGTGCATCGTAATTACAGGTGTTTGTGCAGTCTGCTGTGATGTCTTCATCCACAGGAGGACGTGTCGCTATCAGGTCAAGGTGTCTGGCTTGTTCGTCGTCACAGGTCACCGGGGGATAGTTCTCCTTACCCCCATTCGGTCTATCCTCTTCTGCTCGGTCACCAATAAATGGATGATCCCCAGATTTTTGTCCCTACTGCTGATATTCAGGGCATCCTTCTCAAAGGACAAGGTAGGGAACTAACTTAGACATGTGTGTCCCCGTCTCCCAGGGACCAGCACTCGGAAGCAAATTCTAGGCATCATGTCATCGGTACACTGCAAGCATGCATCTACAGAAGGGAAGGGCTCTTTAAAAAAAAAAATCATTTCTTAGCACGGGTTGGAAGCGGCTGCGTGTCCTGTTTGGGGGCCCTGGAGAGGCCCTGTTCCTCCGTAGCTGACCTTCCTTCACTGAGGGCAATGAACTTGGAAACTGGAAAGAAAAGACCCTCCGGGGGTGACTCCCCCTGGGCTCCTGGCCTTGTGTGGTCTGTTCCCGGGTCACAGGAACATTTGTTTACCTTGAAAGTGAGAAGAGACACTTTTATGGCCGAAGTCTCCATGGTGCGTGGGAGCCTCGCTCCTGAGCTCCACGGGCCCCTCTGCAAACAGCTGGGGGTGGCCACCTCCAAACAGAAGCCATATTCACCCAGGGCAAAGCGGAGGGCAGATTTATTCCCGTCCCCTTGTCTCCCAGGACTCTTGCCTCCCAATGCAAGTGTAGTGGCCTGAGGAGGAGGCTCTGCTACATTGTTGGTGTCACTGGGTTTTCAGGTCAGGAGCCTGGGAACGTTAAACCGGTACACTTGACAGTGGGGAAGTTTTAAATTTCTCATCTACGGGTGCAGGGACAGTTCCTTGTTCTAGAAATCATCGAGCGCTTAATGAATGGTCCCACGTTTCACATTTTTCAGTCTTTGTATCACACAGGACAAAGAGAGAATGTTCACGAAGGGAAACGGAAACTACGATTCTAAATAACTGGAGACCACAGCCCTAAGGTCACAACCCACCGAGAGGCCAGGAGAAACAGAGGTCACCACTGGTTTCCTCTGCGCTCAGGTCCTGATTTTATGAAAACATGATTACGGGAATAAAGAGTTATCACCTGTTTGTTTTTATGGTAAGAATCTTTCTAGAGATTATAGTAAACATCAATAAGATGGTTACATTTTTGGTTTCAATCATTTTTTAAAGGTTTGTGCTGGTGGGATGTAAGTTCCCTTCAATATCTGAGGATCTTTGACTTCAAAAATAGTTTATCTCCACAGGGTCTGGTGGCACAGGCCTGTAATCCCAACACTCTGGGAGGCTGAGGCAGGGGTATCACAAGCTTTGAGCCCAGCATGAGCAATGTAGCGAGCTGAGGATGTAGTTTAGTGCAAAGGCCCTGGGCTCAATCCCCAGCACTGCAAAAATAAATGAATAACTAAAATCTAATAGGTTCTATCTGACACAAAAGAGAAAGCATTAGAGGCAAGCAGTATGTAAATGTCAAGCAATAGGGAGCAGTGGACAGTATTTCTTAGGAGAGGGACATGCCCCCTCTTTTTAGAAAAGACAGTGGACAACCCTTCCCTTCTAACTGGAGACTCTGGCACAGAGCGCTTCCTCTTCGCGGGGCAACACGCTATAATTCTCCCCGTTTGGATTTCTTTCTCACGTTGAGAAAAGAGGTAACGGGAGACTACAAAAACCTCACCATCTTTCATCTGATTAGTTGGGGCAATTGGAGAAGAATATTCTTCCCAAAGAAGAAAGGGCTGCTGGCAGGATAGGGTGGCGGGGTGGGAGGCTGCTCATGGCAACGGAACCCCCAAACTGTCCTCGGAACGGAACCCTGAATGCTGGGGAAGCTGGCAGAAACGGAGGGGGACGAGCATAAAAGCCACTCTGAATTTGCTGCAAAGGGACCCGGGAAGGGGAGGGGAAGGGAAGTAATTAAGAGGCGATGTGCCTGTGCTCCCTATCGCCAGGGCGGTGTAAGTGTTATGTATCACAAGTATATGCTATTAAAAAGAATACTTTAGGGCAAAATAAAATCTATTGAAATCTATAATTTTTGTTTTACTATGAAAAACTTCAAACATATAGAACGGTGTGTCACTGTCTTCCAGGAAGCCAATTCTGGGTACCTTGGTGAACACGCATCTCGGGGAGGGAAGGGCTCCTCAAGAAACATAAATACACTGCTAGACCAAAAAAAAAAAAAAAAAAAAAAACAGGAATTCTGCATATGATAAAGGCTCCAAATTCATTTGAAACAGATATTCAAATAAGGTCCAGACATTGCAAATGGTCTTTTTTAAATGGTTGGTTTGAGATGGGAGGTGGGGGATTGGGGAGTAGGAATTCGTGGCAGGAAACTGCTTCTGTACGGGGATTTTTTTTTTGAGATAAGATCTCACTCTGTAGTCCTGAACTCACTATGTAGACCAGGCTGGCATAGAATTCACAGTAATCCTCCTGCCTCAGCCTCCTGAACTCTGGGATTACAGGCCTGTGCTACCACATCCAGGTATAAAGTGGTGCTGGGGAATTGAACCTGGGGCCTCATGCTTCTTAGGCAAGGGCTCTAATCACTGAACTATGATCTCAGCCTCCTCTGCATGGATTTGTGTGTGTGTGTGTGTGTGTGTGTGTGTGTATTTGAGACAGGGTTTCACTCTGTAGTCCAGGCTGGTCCTGAACTCACTATGAAGTCCAGGTTGACCTTGAACTAATGGCAATCTCAGCCTCCTGAAAGCTGGGATTACAGGTGTGCACCACCACACCCAGCCTGAGTTTGCTAGGCAGGCACTTTAACTGCTGAGCTATTCCTCCAGCCCCGTGTGTGTGTGTGTGTGTGTGTGTGTGTGTGTGTGTGTGTGTGTGTGTGTGTTTATGATACTGGGGATGGGGCCCAGTGCCTTGACACTGAGCCACATCCATTTTTACTTCCAATTTTGAGGCAGGATCTCACTAAGCCACTAAGTTGCTCAGGTTGGGCTAGAACTTGTGATCCTCCTGCCTCAGCCTTCCAGAATACTGGAATGTCCCAGGCCCAGCTTCTGCATGGATTCTTAAGTAAAGGGGTCAGAGGTGAGATGGCTGTGGGCACGGTGACCAACACTGGCCCTTGGCAGGTGCCTCTTGACCAGTGCAGAGTTGAGGATCTGCCTCCCAGGAATGGGGACCAGACACACCAGCACACACCCCCATGACTTGTCACCTTGCAAAGTAGAGAATGGCACCTGCCTGCCTTGTCCCCAGGGGCACTGCTTTACGGGATGATGGGGACCAGCCAGGTCACTGATGCCCTGTGTGGCAGTGGCTGCTCCCTGGAGTCCTTGGTCCCCGGGCCAACATGGCCACTGAGCCCACAGCTGTTTTGCACCTGGCTTGCTGGCAGGTGGCTGCAGGTGTGAAGGCTGGAAGCAGGAAGCAGCCCAGGCCTTGGACGGCTGCAGGAACAGGAGAAGAGACTGTCCCCTCTGCACCCTGACCGGAAAGCTGGCCTGGTGACTTGTCCTCCAGCTCTGCAGCCCTCCAGGCCTCTGGCTGCCACCCAAGCCTCAGTCTCACCTTCTCTCTTGAGGTTCTCCTGGGAAAACAGCAGAACACACTTTTGACATTTAATTTTATTATTTCATTGTGTTAAGGAGCCTATGAGCTGGAAGCCCGTGGTTCTGTAGACATGGTCCCAGGCTTTGCACTCAACCGTTCTCCCAAGGACGAGGGAGCTGTGCATTCTGCAGCAAGGTGGTGCAGGACAGCTTTAGCGGGCCGCCCGGCCCGGCGGAGGGCGGAGAGCGGAGCTCCGCCTCCTGTCAATTCGCAGCGGTATTAGAACCTGATAGGACCGTGCTGACAGAAGGCGGGGCTTCGCTTGCGGCTCCCCACCCACTTTCAAGGCCACCAACAGGTACTCGTCTGTCCGGGTTTGGGGACATCCGCCCCATAGAATTTCAGATGAGAGGGGGGTTCTACCACCCACTCATCTCCATGCTGCTGGTCACCCTCCCCAGCTTCTCCCAGTCACAGGCAGGGTTGCGGGGACCATCAGGTGCATGGATGCGCTGGGGACGTGGGCTCTTGGCGCCTTACGGTGTGAGTGGAATCGCAGGGTCCCGCAGCAGATACGTTTCTAATTTTACGGGGTACTTTCAACTCACTCTCCATAGTGGTTTCCCGGCTCTGCAATCAGCGTGTCCCCGGCCCCCAGCTCCTGTGGGGTCTCTGCATCCTCGCCTATACTTGGCCTCGTCAGACTTTGTGGCGTTTGCACATCTGATTGGTCAAGACTGATATTTCATCGTTTTTCAGCTGGGGCTGGTGGCGCCGGCCTGTAATCCCAGCATTGTGGGAAGCAGAGGCAGGAGGATTGCAAGTTTGAGACTAGCTTCGGCAATTTAGAAACTTAGAAAGACTCTGTTAAAAAAAAGGGTGGGGCGGAGTTGCGGATGTAACTCAGTGCAAAGTCTGTGGGTTCAATCCTCAGTGCTGAAAAATAAATATATATTATCTTTCACTACCAGGTGCTGTGTGGGCCAGTCAGATGATAGGAACTCGGCTGTTTCCAGAGCTCACAGTGGGGCGAAGGGGGACAAGATCCGGACAGCAGGACCCCAACGGCCCCTGCTCTCCTGTCCTGGTGAGGAGGCCGGGACTGGGCGGTAGCTGGTGAGAGGGTTCTCTAAAATGTGTTAACTGTCTCTGATGGCAGACGCCTAACAGGCAGGAAGATGCGCATGCGCTTGCACGCAGGCACGCACGTGCACGCAGGCACGCACGTGCACGCAGGCACGCACGTGCACGCAGGCACGCACGTGCACGCAGGCACGCACGTGCACGCCCTTGCGCGCATGCGCACGGACGCACGCAGCGCGCGTAGACCGGAAGCGTGGAGAGGTGACGGGAAGCGGGGAGAGGCGAGTCTGCGATGTGCGCATGTGCAGCCTGTTTAGCTTCTCGTGGGCCGCACGCGCAGGCCGTGGCGATGTGAGAGCGCCCTGAGGGTGAGCCCTCGGCCCTCGCGTCCCCCGCGCCACTCAGGAGGCTGGGGCGGCAGGGTAGGAGGACTGCCATGAGTTCGAGGGCAGCCTGGACTACCGAGCGAGATCCCGCTTCCAAAAAAGACACCTAATAAACTGTGGGCTACCTGCCCAGGCCCGAGTGGCTTCAAGGTCACTGGGGAGAACGAGTCTGCGCCACCTGTAAGTGTCGGAAAACAGCCTGAGCACCTGTTGGCGTCGTGGCCCGGCGTGTCAGAGGAGCTAGCAGCACCCAGCCGGGGAGCGTCCTGCTCGGCTCTGCGACCCCCTGGGTTGGCGGTCCAGGTGAGTAACGGAGACAGCTGACGCCTGGGGCGAGCGCTCGGCGGCGGCCCGCGGGGCGGGAGCGGGGGACACCAGCTGCGGCTCAGTCTTCTCGCGTCTGGCGTCTCGCTAGCAGGAGAGCTCAGGCGAGGCTAAATATGTCTCCGGTGCAGACAACGGGGCGACCCCACCCACGGGTGAAACGCCAGGGGCCCGTGGGCTCATCCCACCAGAGACTTAGAGCCAGGAGAAATCCTGCGAGCGGGACCTGGTGGTGGAGGCCTAGAATTCTGGCATTCTGGGAGGCTGAGGCAGGAGGATTGCAAGTGGGAGCCAGCTTGGGCAATTTAACGATTTAGCCTGACCCTGTCTTAAAACCAAAAGTAAAAATAGGCTGGGGATACAGTTCAAGTGCCAAGGTTGTGGGCTGGATCCCATAGTACTGAAAACAAAGCCCAGTAAAGCCGGACGTGCTGGGGACGGAGCTCGTGGGTTAGAATGCCCGCCTAGCAAGTGCGAGGCCCTGGATTCAATCCCCCAGCACCGTATAAACCGCAGGCCGAGGCAGGAGGATTGCTGTGTGTTTGAGACCAGCCTGGACTGCAGAGCAAGACTCTGTCTCAAAACAAAAAAGACCAAACAATTAAAAATCAGGGCGGGAGGAGGGAAGTGATTCACTTCTAAATTCCTCACTGCTTTCTGGGAGGCCTGGAATTCCAATGTGAGTCCTTGGGATTCAAACAAAATCCCAAGAGGGTGATTCCTAGCGTGTGTGGGCAATGGCGGGGATTATGGCGATGAATGTCCCTCCTCCCCAAAGGAGGACATGGCGGGGTGACATCCCTTTGGAATCTGCGGGTCGACTGCCTGGGCGGGAGCTGTGACCCCGCCCTTTCCGGCTTGGCGACCTGTCGCGGTGGCTTGTCAATCAATTGATTTGCGCTGAGGCATCGGTGATTCATGGACTGTGTATCCACGCTGAACATTTTTCTTTTTTTGCACTGCCGCCCACTCTTTAACCCCGGCTCCAATATCTGCTGCCGGCGTGTTTAAGAGTGGACTGAAGGGAGGCAGGCGCGGGCACACTTGAACCTGACTGGGGGAGGGTCTGGGAGCCAGAGACCCTTCCAGAACTCTTAGCTCCTTCCCGAGAGGGACCCAACACGCAGTCCCTACGTGGGTGGTCTTTGTGTGTCCCCAAAATGCATTCCAGGTGAACCATGTGAGCTAATGAACTGGGGAAAGGTGGCTCTGTAATACAGATCCTACTAGGCTGGTAGACATTGTTATATCAGTTTGCAGGTATTAGGTCCAGTCAGAGGGAGCCAGCGGCTCTACAGATGGCTGCAGCTAAACACCCATAAAATATGGCAAACAGGGTTTTGGAAGCAAACGCTCTGCCTGCGTCTTCACTTTTGTGTGCAGCCTAGGAAACCATATAGGCCTTTGTGTGTGTGTGTTTAACAAAGAAAAACAGTAAATCTGAGGATTGAATGCAGGGTCTTCACAGTGACCTGCATCCGCAGCCCTTTTGTTAATTTATATTTCTTATTTTTCACTTTTGTATGCAACCTAGGATACCACATGTATTTTCTTTTTCTGTTTGAAATTTTTTATTTAAAAAAATTATATATTTAAAGGTGCTGAAAATCAACCGCAAAGGCTTTGCGGCAGCTTTATCCCCAGCTACGCCTACTTCGCTTTGTTTGTTTGATACAGGACCTTGATAATTGCCCAGACTGGCTTGGACTTGCAGTCCTCCTGCCTCAGTTTCCTGAGTGAAGGCTTATTCCACCTCACCTAGCTTGTGTGTGCGTGTATATGAGTGTTTGTGTGTGTGTGTGCGCAGTGCTGGGGATTACACCTAGGGCCTTGAGTGTGGTAGGCAAGTGTACTACCACTGAGCCACACACACACAGTCCGCCCTATGCATGGAAAATTGTTGTATGTCAAGTAAGTATCTCACAGAAGAGCTACTGAAATAAACATAAGAATAGAAGGTCCGCACTAGGGGTAGAATTTTTAAAAATAGGATTTTCTTTGTTTCTTCCTGGAAAGATAATGATCCAGGAGGGGAAAAAAGAGAATAATTCTTTTCTTTCCTTATTATTATTACTATTTTGAGAGAGAGACAGAGAAAGAGGGAGAGAGAGAGAGGGGGGCCCAGTATGTAGTCCATGCTAGCTTTGAACTCACTGTGAAGCCCAGGCTGACCCTGAGCTTGGCAATCCTCCTGCCTCAGCTTCCTGAGTGCTGGGATTATAGTGTCTGCTACCATGGCCATCTCACAATTGCTATATGGATTTTTCCATTTATTGGGCAAATATTTATCCAGTGTTCACTTGGCCAAGGCACATGGAAGTGCTGAGCCCCAACACGGACAGGACGGGCCCGGCTGCGGCCGCCCAGGGTCACTGATGGTAGTGCGGATTTGTTGCCACCGTTTGGAAAGCTGCTTTGGAGGGTTACCGTGTGAAGTTTGGAAGGGCACGTGTAGAAGAAAAACTCAACCAACCCAAAAGACCACTCTTAGAGCCCAGGACTAAGAGGCACTCGACAGACAGATTTCACATATCAAAAGGAGTAACCTTGCTCCTACCGTCAACGTCATTTATACTGGGAAGATGGGCGAAGGAGAGCAGGTGTTTAACCAGGCAAGATGCACGTGGCCCATCAAACCAAACACTAAACTGGATGCAGATGGGACCAGGTGTTAAAGGCCGCACTGCGGGCAGGCTTAGCACTAGTGCTACAAGTGGAAGAGGATAAGACATCTTATTGTATTCATTTTTATTTTTATTTATTTAGTTAGTTTTGAAACAGGGTCTCACTCTGTATGCCAGCCTGGCCTCAAGCTCATGGCAATCCTCCTGCCTCGGCCTCCTGAGGGCTGGGATCACAGGGGTGTACCACTATGCCCATTTGTGTGGTGCTGGAGAAATTGAACCCACAGCCTTGTGTTTGCTAGGCAAGCACTCTAACTGCTGAGCTGTTCCTCCAGCCTGAGACTGAAAAGATTTTAAAGTACACTTTGACTAAGCCACACAGGGTATCAGGCCCGGTGGCACGCACCTGCAATCCTGGTCCTCGGGGAGGCTGAAATAGGAGGATTGCAGGTTTGAGCCCAGCCTGGGTGATTTAGCAATTTAGTGAGACCTTGTCTCAAAATTAGAAATACAAATAACGTGCGGAGGAAGGGCTGAGGTGAAGGCGGTGAGCGCCAGCCTCAGCACCAAGCAGTAAGTAAATACTGAAGAAGCCTGGCTAGGCATGCAGAAGCTGGCTGGTGAGAACCAGGGTGTCAGAGTGGTGAAAACCAAGTCACGAGAGCTGACAGCGGTTTCCTGGCCGGGGGTAACCTGACCTGAGGGTTCTGATCTGTGGGACCCCGCGGGGAGCGGGCCCGAGCTGAGGTTCTGGCGCCGTGCCAGCTTGTGTAACCCGCCGCCTGAGCCTTTCTGTGTGGGACTTTGTGAAATCAAAGCGCCAAGTGGCCAAGATCAATATGTGGCCAGGAAGAGCCAGCGCGGCCTGTGTTCCATGACATTCACTTGTCACAGTGCTGGGAGGGAGTGACGGGCGTGGAGGAACAGCCGTGGTTGTGGTGAGGTATGCACATTGGTCCCTGGGGAGGGTGAGATTATTATGTATCTCAAGGATATGCAACTAATGGTTATGGGGAAAAAATAGAAACTCTCCCCTCCACCCAAAAAAGTGGTAAAATAAGAGGCTGGGTTTTTCCCAAAAAAATCTCAGGATCCTGACTTGACCTGGTGTTTGGTAAAATCCCCTGATGGCCCTTGAGATCTTTCCCAACAGTGGCAAAAGTGCAAAGCCTGGGTGGAGACAGGCGTGCTAGCTGGGCCTGCGAAGGTGCAGCTGCTGTGTCCTCTGCCTCGCGGCCTCTGGGTCCTCTAGCAAATACCTGGAATTGTCTGCTCTCTGGAAACTGGGTCGATGGCGACCAGGTGATTTATTTGCTTAGCATCCTATACCTTTATTCCCAGAAGACGGGGCAGGGGACAGAACATTCTGTCAAATAAACAATCGCCCAAGGTCTTGGGCAAGAGAATTTGGGACAGGAAGCAGCCAGCGGCCTCTTTGCCCCAGGTAGCTCCCTGATAAGGTAAACAAGCCGCGTACAATGAGTTCCTGTCCTCCCTGCGATAAATATTTGTACACTGAGTCCCGTGTCTGCCCGTGTCTGAAAGTACTCCGCCGTTTCCCTGCATGACCGTTGACCTTTGGGTGCACAAAGGGCTAATTTCCTAGGGAATGTCATTAATTTTTTTAAGGGGGGGAAGTACTAGGGATTGAGACACCTGGGGGCCTTCCCACTAAACTATAATCTCAGTCCACTTTTTAAATTTTGATCTTGACACAAAGTGAAGTCACCAAGCTGACCGGGCTGGGCTGGAGCTCGCGATCCTCCCGCCTCAGCCTCCCAGGGAGCTGAGATGACAGCCTGCGCCACCTGCCCTGGCTGATGGAGTTGCTTCTGATGGCTCAGTCCTGTGCTGGGAGCAAAATAAATGGTTGTTTCTGTGATCGTTTAAAAGAACAATGACCCTGCAGCTGGGTGCTGTGCTCCGGTGACAGTGACAGCTTCCAGTCGGAGCTGGAATGGAGAAGCCTGGGCCCACGTGACACAGGAGTTTGTGGGTACAACCTGGGTTCTCCTGAGGTTAGGAGTGACAAGGCCAGCTTTGGGGTAATGCATTATTTCTGGGGAGACTGAGGACTGTACTTTTCCTTTATTATTGGTATTATTATTATTATTATTATTATTATTATTATTATTATTTTGGCTTGTTTTTTGAGACAGGGTTTTGCTCTGTAGCCCAGGCTGGTCCTGAATTCAGTATGGAGCCCAGGGTGGCCTTGGACTCATGGCAGTCCTCCTGCCTCAGCCTCCTGAGTGCAGGGATTACAGGCAGGCATGTGCTTTATGAGGATGTTTTAACATGACACCTCATTCCTGTGACCTACCCATGTTGTCCTTTAGCATGAGTACATTGGCAAGGAAAGCTCTTGGCTCTGAGTGTGCCCAGATACCCCCACCTAAAACCAAAGTAGAAGACAGGTAGGGAAAATGACTTGCCACCAGGCAGCACCCTGTCTCTCCAGGTGGCCCAGGGCAGGGACCCACGCGGCCCCTGTTGCTGTTCCTTCCTCACACCTGAGGTCCATGTGTCTGAAGAGCTCACCTGTTGCCCTGAAGTTCCTTCTACATTCTCACACCGCCAGCGGCAGTTCGCTGTCCCCCCAGCCCCTGGCACTGACACTCTCGTTCATTTTTTTGAGGTGGGGAGGTACTAGGGACCTAACTCTAGGACTTTCCCCCAGGTGGTGACCGCTGTGGTGCACTCCCGCTGGGGGGCTCTGCTGGCCAGGGCTGTCCTGGCTCCCTCCTCCCCCAAACTTCCCAGACCACCTTGGATCCCTCTGTGCCGCCATTCCAGGGTCGCTGTCTTTGCCTTTTCCCTGGAGGCCCTTGTTTCCTGCCTGGGCCACCAACATCACCGCCCATGACCCCCTAGGGTCCACTTCTCTGTCCTCTTTCATGGTCTACCATAAAGCCAGAGGTGCCTTGACCAAACCGAAGTCTCTGCGCCCACTTCCCACTCGCTGCCTGATGCTCCATCCCGGGGTGGGATGTGGTCACCTCGCTGGCTGCTTGGGCCACAGCCTGCACATTCCATGCCAGGCATGAGTATCTGTGGAGAAAAAATGAGAGTCTGAACGGACAGGTAAAGGAACCACTGGTGTGGTGAGTGATGAATTCACTAGAGAGAAAGGCAGAACTTGGAGAGGGACAGAGAACGCGCGACAGTCCTGGGCCTCGGGTGCCTGGCTGCTTCTGCACCGCTACCGAGGGTGGGCCTCGGAGGCCTGGCGTGTCGCTGCTGGTGGCCTCTCTCAGTGCCCACCTGCTGCCTGTGCCTGATTTTCTTTTCCTTTTGTATCTCACTCATCCTGTCCCTCTCGTCTCAAGCCACTGTCTTCCAGGTCCTACAATGCCCAGTTCCTCCTTCTGGCCTTGTTGCCTTTGCACGTGCTGTGGCTTTGCCAGGAACTCCCCAACCCTGGCCTCTCCACGTGCATCAACTTTAGTCGTTCCCTGCCCATCTTCTGCAGCTCACGTTCGCTGTCCCTTTCTGAGCACAGCCTTCCCGGCCCAGGACAGCGGGCCCCTCTCCTAGCACTCGCTGGTTTGGCAACGCTGACTCTGCATTCAGACCGTCCTCACCCTGCTGTCTGTGTTTCTGCCTCACTGGGCTAGGGCTGAAGTTTATTTTTCTACCTCAGTCTGTTGGCCAGTACCTATCACAGTGCCTCCTCAGTGAGGCAGCCAGTGAACATTTGGTGATATTATATTTAAAAAAGGTGTTGATAGTTTTAATACCCTTTATATAATGGCACTAAAACTTCAATTAGAAGGTAGAATAGAGTATTCCAAAAGGAGAGATACAAATGCCCAAAGTATTAGGAACAAAAGAAATGCAAATTAAAGTACAGAAGAATACCATTTTGCTGTGCCAACTTGGTAAATTTTAAGAAAATGGTGGCAACTTTTGCAGGGTCAGTGTGATCCTATCAAAACCCCAAAGATGTTTCTTGCAGAAGTAGAAAACTTTATCCTAAAATTCATATAGATACACATGACTATAATCCTGGCACTTAGAAAGCTGAGGCAGGAGGATTGCCATGAATTCTGGGCCAGCCTAACGTACATAGTGAGTTTAGGGCCAGCCTGGACTGCATAGTGAGAGCTGTCTCGAACAAACCAACCAACCAACAGAAATTCATGTGGAATCTTAATGAATTTTGAATAGCTAAAACAATCTTGAAAAATAAAACACGTAGAAGGATCTGTACTTCCTGATTTCAAATCTTACTACAAAACTATACTCATCGACTGGGCCTGGTGATACAGGTCTATAATCCCAGCACTCTGAGAGGCTGAGGCAGGAAGATTGCAAGTTTGAACCCAGCCTGGGCAATTTAGCAGTGAGATAAGACTCTGTATCAAAATCTAAGATCAGAAATGGGCTGGGAATATAGCTCAGCGGGAAGGTTCTGTGCTCGATCCCCAGACACACATGCCCCCCACACAGTGTGGCCCTGGCATAAAGATACACATATGGACCAGTGGCACAGAAGAGACTGCCCAGAAAGAGGATCAAGTGGCCTTTGACATGTGTGCCAAGACCATCCCCAGGGGAAGGGCACCCTCTCTATAGTGCTGAGAAAGCTGGACATCTGCATGCAACAGACTGAGGCTGGATGCTCACCTGACAGCATGCAAAAATAAAGTGGGTCAAAGACCTAACTATGAAACTCCTGGAGAAAGTGAAGGAGGAGCCTCATGACAGTGGGCGTGACCATGGCTGCTTGGTTATGACACCAGAGGCACACACAACGGAAGGAAACATTGCAGTTCACTAAAACAGACTTTTCTGTGTGTGTATATACACAGACGTCAGCTCGACATGGTGTCATACACCTGTAATCCCAGATCTGAGAGGCTGATCAGGAGGATTGTGAGTTTGAGCCCAGTCTGGGCAAATTACTGACTTAGCAAGACCCTGTCTCAACAATAAAAACTTGTTCAAGGGCTTGGATTATGGCTCCGTGGGACGACCCTGGATTTAATCCCCAAGTGCTGCAAAAAGAGAAAAAAGGAAAGACAGAAAGGACATTATCAACAGGGTAAAAAGGGCACCCGAAAAGAGCATATGAAATATTTCTAAACCTCTGATGAAGGATTCATGCATAATATTGAGAATACAAAAAAAACCCCAATACAATAAACAACTTCCAATCCGTAACCACCACCATCACCAAAAACAAAACCAAACAACCCACCCCAGCTTCATTCAAAAATAGGCAAAGAACTTATACCGACACTTCTCCTAAGGAGGTGTACAAATGGTCACGGAACACCCAAAAATGGTGTTGACTGTGCGAGTCATTGGGCATGGGAGCCAGCCTCGGGGAGGAGCTGGCCGCGCTCACCGGGCAGCATCATCAACTGGGTTGAAACTAAGAAGGGCCCAGAGGACGTGGAGGGGGTGGAGGCCTCATGCGTGGCGCCAGTGGAGTGTGAACAGTATGGTCCCTGTGGATTTGAAGGTGTCTTGGTTACTGGTTCGTCACTGGGACAGGATACCTAACATCCACAACATAATGGAGGAAAGATTTATTCAGCTCACAGTCTCAGAGGATCTTAGCTCATCCGTTCCTGGGCAGCTGGCAGTGGTGGAAGCACATGGCAGGGAAGGTCTGACAGAAGATGGCTGCTGCAGCACGGCAGGCAGGAAGCCAGATCATGGCGGAAGGCCAGAGCAGGCACCTGCCCTTTCAGGTCCTGTGCCAGCAGCCTGCCGCTCCCAAGTGAAGCCCCAGTGTCTGCCACTTCCAGGTCACACGCCCGGTAGTGTGCCACATGTTCATCCTCGACTACATTCCTGTAGTCTGCCACATGCCTGTCACCCACCCCCTGACCAGGCTCCACCTCTTAATAGCACATAATTCCATAAGTGTTTCACAGCACCCAAGTACATTTGGGGGGATATTCCAGATTCCACCACTCATAACATTCCACCTCTGGCCCCCAAAAGACTCTTTATCCCACATGCACGTGGCCCTTCCCTAAGAGTTGCCAAGGTTTAACAGTTCCGGCACTGCTACACAATCCAATTCCAACGCCTGCTCTCAGCTGCAAGCCTCTGTAAAAGTCAGTGAAACGTTAAACACGCCCAGCGTACAGTGGCACAGGGTAACCATCCCCATTCCAAAGGGAAGATAGGAAAATAGAAACCAGTTGGGCCAAAACGAATCTCTAGTTCTGTGTCCAGCACTCGGGGTAGACTGGTGAGGTGTGTGCTCCAGAGGGGCTCAGTGGCCTCGTGTCAAGCTTCTACCCCGTGGCTCTTCCGTTGGGCCGACTGCGGTCTGTTGTGCGGTTGACCCATGCTCCTCCCGTCTCCAGATCTCCCAGGTCTCTGCTGCACCTGAGGCTTCTCCTTCCCAACTCCATGTGCTGCCCTCCCAGGGGCACAGTGCCTGGCCTCCACGGCCTTCCTCTGAAGTCTGGGTGGAAGCTGCCATGGCCCCTCAACTCCCGCATTCTGCATGCCTGTGCAGCTGGCACCACATGGGTGTTATCAAGTTCCAGCACTCACTTGAGCAGCAGTATGGCCCCTTGGACAGTCGCTCCTGAGGCCTCTGAGCACCCTGGTTGCCAAACTCGGGCAAGCACTTCCCTCTGTGGCTCTGTGGGGAGCCCTGGGCTACTCTCCCCAGAGCGGAATCTGTGGCCGTTGCACCCTTTCGTCTGTACAGGGTGGGGTCGTGCTGATGTTGAGATGTCCTCACAGCATCATTTTTTTACAGTTCTGATTCCTACACTTGGCTCCTTTGTAGTGCTAATCTCTGGCACCCCTGTGCTCTTCTGCCCCACCTCTGCAGCCCCTTTCAGTCTGAAAAAAACCTTTTTACATCATTTTTCTCTGTCACATTTTCCTTTTCAGTGTAGAGCTGGCTAGAAGCTGCAGGCAGTACCCTGTGACAGCTTGAACATTGGGCTGCTGTGAGATTTCCTCCACCAGATTAAGTATTCCACCAGCCTTAATCGCAGCTTCCAGCAAAGTCTCTGGACAAGGGCAAAATGTTGACACTTTTTTTTTTTTGTCAGAGCATAGCATGCATGATTTCTACATCAGTTGCCAGTAAGTCCTCCTTCCTACCTGAGGCTTCTTCAGCCCGTGTGTCTATCAGCATTGGGGTCTCCTGAGCTCTGACCAGAATCTCCCATCAGGCATGGCTCACAGCAGTCTAAGACTTCTCTAGCCAGTATCTTCAAACCTTTCCAGACTTTCCCCCAAGCCAGTTCCAAAGACTTCTAAACTACATGGTCAGGTTAAAATCACAGCAACAACTCCACATCTGGTATCAGTTTCTGTCATAGTTACTTATATGTTACTGTGACAGAATACCCAATATCCACAAATTAAGGGAGGAAAGATTGACTTTAGCTCACAGTTTCAGAAGGCTTCACACGGCCCCCTCATGGGCAGTTGGCAACAGTGAAGTGCATGGCAGGAAGAGTCTGCCAAGGGCAGCTGCTCATGGCTGGCAGACAGTCAAGCGAGGGAGGCAGAGCGGAGCAAGCATATGCTCTTCCAGGTCCTGTCCCAGGAATCCGCCCCTTGTGGGTCAAGCCCCAGTGATCTGCCTCTTCCAGGTCACATGCCCAGTACTGTGTCACAGGCCTGTAATCCACCCCTCCTGAGACAGGATCTCTTTCTGTAACCCTGTAATCCAGGCTAGTCCTGATCTCACTATATAGCCTCAACCTCCCAAGTGCTGGGATTACCGGCACATGCCACCACGTTGGGCTTATGCACTCCTGGGGAATCAAACTCAAGCCCCGTCTAGGCTCTTGACCCTTTCCTGCCTCTCCAAGGCTCACGCCCAGTCCATGAGGCGCCTGGAGACCGGAGATCACAAGTGCCCTTGAAGGCGCGTGTTGGCGCAGAGAGCCACGCTCTTCCCAGAGGGCAATTTGGAAAATTACCAACGCTTAGAATGCACTCGCAACCGGCCTTACAAGAATGTTTCATGCGTGCAAATGTTTCAGCACAGGAGGTGACAAGGGTGTGCATCCTATGAGTCCCGCGGAAACACATTTTTGAGTTGAGTATGTGACACACATGGGGGAGGACCGAAAGCTACACCACGTGTTGCCAGTAGTTACCTACGAGACGTAGCAAGGTTGTGGGAAACCAGGTCGCCCTGTAGATTTACCCTGCCCTGGACCTGCTCTGAATGGACTTCAGAAATCACCAATGTTTAGCTGGGTCTAGTGGAGCAGGTCTATAATTCCTGTACTCTGGGAGGCCGAGGCAGGAAGATTCCAGGGTTGAGACCAGCCTGGACGATTTAGCAATTTAACAATCAAAAATCAACCAACTAAACAACCACACAAAAAAATCGAAGGGCTGAAAATATAATTCAGTGTGAAGGCCCTGGATGGGATCCCCACTAATGCAATCATCATCATCATCATCTTCATCCCCACTGATTTTAGCTGTGTAGACAACAGCTGGACAGTGCTGGTCATGATGCTAGGGGGCAGTGGAGTTTGGTTATGCGCCTGCAGACTGATACCTTCCTAACCTCAACCTCCCTTCCCCACGCCTCTGCCCATAAACCTCCCCAAGCCCTGTCTTTGGGAGGAGGATGTGGCGCTTGCTCCCCGGTCTCCACCTGTGGAACAGACTCCTGCACAGAGTGCGTCGTCTCAGCAATCGCCATACTGCACCAGGAACAAAACGGGTCGAGGGGGTTACAGCGGCATGGCGGTCTCTTTCATCTTCTACACAGTCTGCCTCTGCTGTCCATAGGGACCAGGAACAGAGCCACAGAGGCCACCGAGAAGGAACCTCCGTGCTCTGAGGATACACACAGCAATGCTGCCACCTGGTCTTGTCCTTTGATCTTGGAGCTGGCCTGTTGTCAGAGGGAAATTTCAGCTCCAGTCCCATGAAATCATTGTGCCTCCCAGTAGAAACCTTTCCTCTTTAACGCTAAGACTTCTACACCAGCAGAGCACAGGGAAAGGGAATAGGTAGCAAACATTTTGGCAAGGAGTCACTAGAGGAAACAGCAAATAGTACCCCTTCCATGTCTGCCCCTTGATTCTTGGATCTGAGACTTTCAGCCGTGGGAGAAATAGCGCCGTTCATTGGCCACTGACCCCGAGCAGATCCAGCCTTCTGGAGAGACCTGCTGCAGCCCTGCGTGACGTGGCCACCCAGCCACTGCTGCCACTGCACCTTCCATGCCGTTCCACTGTTCTCTCAATCCAGCCATGTGAGCATGACGCCACTGATGTTCTTCTCTGGCCCTAAAGTGCATTCCATGGTCAGAAGCAGTGCCATGTAGAATGCCACATTGGAGGAGGTGGTGGTGTGCAGGTCCACAGATGTCTGTCTTGGCAGAAACTCTACATGCAGGAAAGGGAAAGACCTGCCTGCAAGCAGTGTCTGCTCTAGTAAAGATAAAGCACTGCCCCTTCCGTGATGGAAATGGTCCAGCAGAGTCAACCTGCTAGCCAGCTCCAGGCTGATCACCCCAGGAAATAGTGTCATCGTGGGGACTCAGTGTAGGTCTCTGTTCTTGCCAGAGTGGGCACGTAGCAGTGCTTGGCCAGATCTGGCCTTGATAGGAAGCTCATGTCACCGAGCCCAGGCATGACCTCACATCCACTGTGTTCATGATCTTGCTGGGCAGTGATGGGGTGACGGAGAAGGAGATGGACTGCTGTCCCCGAGTGGATTGTTCTGTCTGCTTGATTGTTCAGGTTTCCCTCTGACAAGGTCGTCTTTGGTAAGCACTAGGGTTAAGATCTACAACGACCTACAGAAGCCTCGTGCTCAGAGGTAGGCAGAGCTTTTGGAAAGTGATTGGACCATGGAGGAGATGTATCCACCGATGGACTGATCTGCCGGGGAGCCCATAGCTAAGTGTGCTGCTCGGAAGAGGAGCCTGCTTGTCCCCAGAAGAGTGTCTTCTTGTCCCCAGCTCCTCCTCCACTCCCTGTGGGCTGCCACCCGGTGAGCAGCTTCCTCACGCCTCGCCCTTCGCCACCCTCTCTGCTTTGGAGCCAACCATGGCTTCCCATGGAGGCGACCTGTCCAGGACCTCTTCCCCACAAGTCTTTGTCACAGATTCTTCAGCCATGTTCCTTCCAAGCCCCTGAACAGCCAGCCAGGCCATTAGCTACAGCCTATGAACATGTATATTGTCGTACATCTGGCCATTTTTTCTTCTACGCAAAATATACAATGAGGTGCCCTACCCAAAATTCTGCCCACTTGTGAAATATTCCCTTCCTATTTGGGTGGAGTTTGCATAATGTACTGCATTGGTTAGGGCTCTCTAGAGGATCAGAACTGGTAAAATATGTACTAGGTAGGCTTTCAGAATCAGAGGCAGGAGATTCCACAATGGCTGGCTGCATCCTGGAGAGCTGCAGCATCTGGTAGCTGCTCAGCCCAGGAAGCTGGAAGCCACAGAATAATAGGGATCAAGGCTGCAGCTTTGATCTGAGATCAGAGGCCTGGAAGTTCGCTGCTGAGTTCCTGCTGAGTCTGCGATAAGAGGCTGAAGAGTCCAGGGAGGGCTGTTGCACCTCTCAAGCAGATTGGAGCTCTTCAGGTGCAGACCAACTGCCTCCTCCTTTCCTTTTTATCCTGTCCAGGCCATAGCCTCTCAGATGGTGCCACCCACAGTCAGGGTGGGTCCTCCCTTCCCGGTTTGTTGGCCTTCCTGCCAGTCATCTCTGGCACTGCCCTACAGACACATCCACTAGGGTGCTTTGCAGTTCTGCTGGGTGTTTTTCTTTTTTAGTTTTTTCCATTTTATTCTATGTATACATGCAAAATTTAAGGTTTACATTGGAGTTGAGCATTTTGTGCACATATGTATCTTGTCAAGGTGACAAGGGCTTTCCCACTCTCCTGCTGTCCCTCCCCCTACTCTCCTCTCCATTCCTCCTCCCCCACCCTGCCTCCCTGTTTCACTCAGTTTTTCGTTTTAAGTTCCATTAGAGTTGTGATGTGTTACTCTCATATCAGAGAGACTATTCGATGTTTCACTTTCTGCTTCTGACTTACATCACTAAGCATGATGTCCTCAAGTTTTTTCCATTTGCCTGCAAAAGCCTCCACACTGTTGAACTTTATTGATGCATAGTATTCCATTGTGTACAAATACCACAATTTGTGTATTCAGTGGTCTATTGATGGGTATTTTGGTGACTCCCATATTTTGGCTCTTGTTAGTTGTGCTGCTATGAACATGGGTATACGTATATCTCTGTTGTGTGTTGTTTTGGCCTCTTTCGGATATATTCCCAGGAGGGGTGTTGCTGGATCGAAGGGGATATTTATTTCTAGTCTTTTGAGAGCTCTCCATGCTGCTTTCCATAGTGGTTGTACTAATTTACATTCCCACCAGCAGTGTAGGAGGGTTCGTTTTTCCTCACAGCCTCACCAGCATTGACTGCTATTTGACTTGTTGATACAGGCCTTTCTCTCTGGGGTGAGATGGTATCTTAGCGTTGTTTTGATTTGCATCTCTCTTATGGCTAGGGATGTTGAGCATCTTTTCATGTATCTATTGGCCCCTTGTACTTCTTCCTGAGTGAACTGCCTCTTCATTTCATTTGGCCACTTTTCAATAGGATCCTTTATTTTGGTGGGCTTACTTTTCTTCAGCTCCCTGTATATTCTAGTTATGAGCTTCTTCTCAGAGATATTGGTGGTGAATATTTTTTCCCAGTCTGTTGGTTCTCTTTTTACAATGTTAATATTTTCTCTTGCTGTGCAGAAACTTTTTAATTTGACAAGATCCCATTTGTTAATAATGGGGATAATTTCTTTTCCTCTTGGTGTCTTGTCAAGAAAGTCTTTGCCTACCCCTATGTCTTTTAGAAATTTGCCTAATTTGTCTTCTAGAAGGTTGAGTGTTTCATTTTTAATGTCTTAGTCTTGGATCCACTTTGATTTGATTTTGGTGCATGGTGACAGGTGTGTGGCTAGATTCATTCTGCATGTGGGTGTCCAGTTTTCCCAGCACCATCTGTTGAACAGGCTGTCCTTTTTTCCATTGTATGCATTTGGCCCCTTTGTCGAAGATTAAATAATTGAAGGTGTTTGGTTTTGTCTCTGCGTCTTCAGTTCTGTTCCACCGGTCTGTCTATTTTTGTGCCAGTACCAAATTGTTTTTAGAACTATGGCTTTATAGTGTAGCCTGATGTCTGGAACAGTAATGCCTCCTGCTTTGGTCTTGTTGCTCAGGATTGCTTTGGCTATTCTTGGTCTCTTTTGGTTCCATATGAATTTTTAAGAATTGTTGTTTCAAGTTCTTTGAAGAAACCTTTAGGTATTTTGATAGGGATTGCATTAAATCAGTATATCAGTTTAGGTAGTATAGTCATTTTGACTATACTTATTCTGCCTATCCAAGAGCAGGGGATGCCTTTCCATTTTCTAGTGTCTCCTATAACTTCTTTCTTTAATGTAATGTAGTTTTCTTTGTATAGGCCCTTCACATCCTTGGTTAGGTATACTGCTAGGCATTTAATTTTTTGCTGAGCTATTGAGGATGGAATTATTTTTCTGAGTGCTTGCTCAATAAGTTCATTGTTAGTATAGAGAAAAGCTATTGATTTTTTTAGTGTTAATTTTGTAGCCTGAAACTTGGATGATGCTGGGTGTTTCTTGATCCAGTCAAATCGATGTATCACAGTTAGTGGTCACAATTTCCTATGCTCTTTGCTTCTTCTTCTGGTCTTAATTCGAAGTCAAATGGTGGAAAGAAAGTGGTGGTGGGCACCGTTGTCTCGTGATTAACACTGACGGCATGTTTCCAGTCTAGTCTGAAGAGTAGTGTTTGCTGTCAGCTTTTGGTGAATACCCTGACCGGTTATGGGGTAGGGAATGAACCTTTATCCTGGTTTTCCAAATAGCCATACTAATACTTCAGTCACAGAACTTAGATGGGTTCATAGAAACAGTAAGCAAGTGGGAAGGGACAAAGGGGAAATGTCTCTGGAGAACAAGCCTGGCCCCGTCCTGAACCCTCAACCCTTCACATGTGACCCGTGCTCACACTTTGGTTTTCCTTCCAATAATTCCATTGCATGTGTTTAATTTTTAGCTACCCTGAATAGATCTCACGATGCATAGCATTCTGTGATTTGCTGTTATTTCCACATAAAGTATTCTATGCATTGTTCTGGATCAGCCCATCATGTGTGTGTGTGGTGGTTTGGATCTGGAGTATTCCCCAAAAGCCTCGTGTTCTTACGGATACCATATAGGATTAGGAGGTGGGCCTGGCTGGAAGGGGCCTGTGCTTGGGGATTGACCTGGAGGGGCGGGTGCTGGTTCCGCCTCCCCCCAGGCTCTCTCTGCTCCACCACGCCCTGAGGATCTCTGTCTCCCAGCAGCTCTAGCTCTAGCCGTGGCCCCACCATGTGATTCCACCATTTTCCCACTGCCCGCCCATGAACAGGCTGCGACCTTCTGAAACTGTGAGCTACGATAAATCTCTCCTCCCTAAGTTGTGGATGCCGGATGTTGAGTCACATCGATGAGAAAGTAAGACAAGGTGCTAGCCCCACTTCCGGAGCCTGCACACTGAGGCTGCTTCCTGGTGTTTCCGGTCTGCCTGTCTGCTGATGTGCACGTCCTAATGGACGCCCTTGTGCATGCATGAGCAGGTCACTGGGGTAAATGGGTAAAGTTCCTAGGTGTGCGCTTCGGCTCCTAACCCGGCCCCGTCTGGGGATCACCCGGAACTCTCTGCTCCTGCTTCGGCGAGACCCCCGGGACAAGCAGGTCTCTGCTTCCTGCTTCCCTCAGGCCAGACACAAGCCAAGGGCAGGGGCGGGGGACAGCTGGCCTTTGGGGATTTCTTGAGGACTTGTTCCTCTTGTGCTGCCACAGCTTGGCAGACGTGGGCCTGTCACTCAGGACCCGTCTCCCGGCGCCTCGCTGCCTGGAACCCCAGGCTCCTTGTGGCCTCCTAGGACAGCCTGGCCCTTGGGTGCTCTTCCTTCCGCTGGAGAACTTCTCAGACTCCTACTTGTGTCTCCCCATCTGGGGTGCTGGTGTTTCCCTCCCCTAGACCACCCCCCCCCCTCGGTCTCCATGCAGCTCTGCCTGGGTGCAGATGACCCATACCAGCGAGTTCCTCTCCTGCATCTGGGGCACCCTTCCTCATGAGAATCAGCTCATGTTTGGTTGGTTTGTTTGTTGAGTGGTGCTGGGAGTGAACCCAGGGCCTTCACATTGGGCTACATCCTCAGCCCATTTTTAAAATTTTTTATTTTGAAACAGGGTCTCATTAAGCCACTAAGTCACCTAGGCTAGGCTTGAACTTGTGATCCTCCTGCCTCAGCTTCCCGGAGTGCTGGGATCATAGGCCCGCACCACCAGGTCAGGCTTCCTCTTTTCTCCTTCTTACAGGCTAGGAAGGTTTTCTTCAGCCCCCGGTCTACACATGCTCATGTCCTTTGGCTTCTGACACAGGAACTACCTGTGTTCTACCCGCGCCACCTGTCCGTGGGCTCAGTGAGAGAGACGCTGCACATGGGGTCCCTGGGCACCTCTCCCCACCACCTCCTTCCTTAGGAGAAGTGAGACTCCACTGGTCAGTGTGTGTGGAGAAGGGATAGGCTCCCAGCAGGTCAGGGCAGCCTCCAGGTGGGCAGGGTGGCCTGTAATCCCAGCACTGGGAGGAGGCAGGAGAACGAGCAACTTAGCAACTTGTCTCAAAATCAAAAAACAGTACAAACTGAAATAAAAAGGGACCAGAGACACAGCTTGGGTTCAGCCTCCAAGACTGGAAGGGAGAGTGGTGGGGAGAAAAGGCAAGAGGCTTGCATACCCGGGGCCGCTGAGGCGTCAGACCCGCTGTCACTGCTCAGGCGACATGCAAAGGGAATGGTCAGGGGACCTGCAGCCTCGGATGACCCCACACGTCAGGCCCCAGAGACACACCCACCCCAGTGCAGACCCTCAGCGCCCCTAAAGCCGAGGATGCTGTGACCCCGCCAGTAGGTGAGGTCTGGGGCCCCCTGGAGGTGGGGTGCTTCTCACTTCCTGAAAGCCCTGAAACTCAGTCTTGTGTTTGTCTACACCGAGGGCGGCAGCTGGAGGTGATGACTCAAACCCCTGTCACCTTCCTGCCGGAGCCCTCCTCCTCCTCCTCCTCCTCCTCCTCCTCCTCCTCGTGGCCCTCTGCCTCCTCGCTCTGCCCTTTCCCTTACTCCTCCTCCTTCTCCTCCCCACATCCCAGGCCAGCCAGCACCTTCCTCCTGGGTGTCACCTCCCCGCTTCCCTGGGCTGCTCACAGCTCTGGACCATCCTCATCGGCTCCACGCTCTGACCCATCACTTTCTCAGAAGCAAGGAGCCTCTGACCCGCCCTGCTGCCGAGGGACAAAGTCCAGATGTGTCCCTTGTGAGCTTCTTCCCTGGTTTCCTGTGATCTGTGGCCCCTGCCCCACCCAGTCTCCTGGTCTCTCCCCGTCCTCAGCTGGCTGTGTGGCTTCCAGTTTCCTCCTGCCACTGGCCATTACAAGTGGCCAAACCAACTCGATTAATTGATTATTGTGGTACTAGAAATTGAGCCCAGGGCCTTTGCACTGAGCTACATCCTTGCCCCAACTCCTGCTTTAAATAAATAAATAAATAAATATATATATATATATATATATATATATATATATATATATTTGAGTCAGAGTCTTGCTAAGTTGCCAACAGTGGATAAAAACTTGAGATCTCCTGCCTTAGCCTCCCAGTGTGCTGGGTTAAAGGTACATGCTACCATGCCCCGCTCGTACTCAGCTCATTTCGAGGAGACAGAAAACCATTTGTTGGGAAGACACTAGGTGGGAATGCAGCCACGCGAAGCATGGGCTGGGATTGCAGGTGTGCCCTGGGCCTAGCATCCCCTCCTGTCTGTGCTGGAACCTCCTATGCTCTCTTCGATCCTGTCTTGGGCTCACTGCGGTCAGAGTGTGAGACAAGGGCTCGCCTGCTGGGCTCCATCTCCGGCCATGGGCAGAGTCTCGTGGCTGGTCTCCCACTCATGGGGCATCTGCCCCCCTCGGCTGCAGGGCTGCCCCACCTCTGCCAAGGACGGCCTCTTCCCCACCGCCCAGTGCAGAGCCCGCAGGCACTCGCGTCCTGGGAATGTGTCTTCCTCTCCGACAGTCCGGCACACTCCTGAGCTGGCTTGTCTTCTGCCAGGACAAGGAAAGTGCAGCTGCTGCCCTTCCTCAGGGGGACACACGTTAGCACCTGGTCACTGCATCCCTGGGACGGGTGGCCCGTGCATCTGGTGTGGGAAGGAATCCCTGCAGGGACCATGGTCCTCCGGGAGACGCCACCCCGCCAGCAGGTGTGGTGCCAGGCACTGAGTCCAGGCGGGCGGAGGAACAGGAGGAGGAGAAAGGCAGGGAGGGTGGTAACAGGGACGATGCGCCCTGGCTCAGCCCCCTCCTCCCCGAGCCTGGAGAACCTGAGCTACAGCCTGGCCCGTTTTATTTATTTATTTTTATTTTGGAGATATCTTCTCTGTAAGTCGCCCAGGCTGGACTCAAACTCACCCTCCTCCTGCCTCAGCCTCCCAGAGTGCTGGGCCCATGGGCCAGTGCCACTGGCCGGCTCGGCGGCTTCCTTCTCCCTCCTCACGCTTTCCCCTTTTCCTGCCCTGATTGGGACTAAGGCCTGGCCACTCGCGGCAGTGGTGCCCAGTCGCACGGCCTGAGTCACCCAGGGAAATTCCTCCAAGGAAGGGAAGTGTTTGCTGTCGCTTGTTGGTGTGGAAACTGCAGGAGACACACGTCTCTGACGTGGCTCTAGACACGGGACGGCACTTCCCAGGGTGGTGGAGAGACAGCATGCTGGTCCAGAAAGCATTTTCCCACTGGATCCAAGAGATGGTGATGGGTCTCCTGAATCCGATACCCGAATCTGAGATCGTGGCCTGTAATGAAATCATGCGGATGCCCGCAGGCCATGTGTGTGTGTGTGCTCAGAGCCCATCGTGGGACGGGTGAGTCCTGGCACGGCGCAGGGCCCGGCGTGACTTTCCCCCACCTTACTGATAAGTACATGTGCGATGTGTTACGTGTACATTGGTCTTGAGTGTTTTGTGCACACATATATCGCCTCAAGGTTACAAGCCCTCCCCTCTCCTGCACCCTTCCTCTCCCCCTTTTCCCCCACTTAGCTCTTTGTAATGACTGTACTCTGCGTTTCTTATATTAGAGAAACTATCTGGTATCGCCCTTCTGCACCCGACTCACTTTGCTGAGCATGATGTCCCGAGTTGCCTCCACTCACCTACAAAAGCCTCAAACCTATCGATCTTTATAGACGAGCAGTACTCCATTGCCTACATGTGCCACAGTTCATGTATCTGCTGGCCTGTCGATGGGTGTTTGGTGTCTTCTACATTTTAACCGTTGTTAGTTGTGCTATTGTGAACATGGCTGCACATGTATTTCTGTTACATGATGCTGTTAACTTTTCTGGAAAGATTCCCAGAAGAGGTATCGCTGTGTCAAAGGGAATATTTATTTTCAGCCTTTGAGAAGTCTTCGTACTGCCCTCCTTGGTGGTAGTACCAGTTGACAGTCCCCCAGCAGTGTAAGAGGGCTTCCTTTCCCTACAGCCTTGCCAGCTTGATGGCCATTCGCGTTCTTGGTACCCGCCATTCTCTGTGGGGTTGGATGGTACCTTAGTGACGTGTTGGCTTGCATTTCTCTGCTGGCTAAGGATGCTGACTGTCTTTTCATGTATTTATTGGTCACCTGAGCTTCTTCATCTGAGAATTGTCTGTTCATTCCCATTGCCCATGTTTCATTTGGGTCTTTGAATTTATTTGAGGGGTCTGTTTTTCTACTGGAGGCATAGGTGCTGAATATTTTTTCCCATCTATCAGTTCTCTTTACTCTGTTGATAATTTCCTTTGCCGCGCAGAAACTTTACTTTAAAATGAGCCCATTTTTTCACTGAGGGTATTTCTTTTGCTTCGGAGTTCATATTAAGAAAGTCGTTGCCTACACCTATCTCTTAAATTTTTGCCTAATTTGTCTTCCAGAAGGTTCAGTGTTTCAGTTATCTGTTATTTTAACAAAGGGAGAGGAATTGTAGGCACATGGCAAGACACAGGAAAAACAGCTTGGGCTGGGCAGTATGGGGGTCAGGTAGGGAAGGGGAGTAGATGAGAGGAATTAACAGAAGCTCAGGGTTATTTAGGGGTTTTTGTTTTGGGGTACTGGGGGGTCAAACCCAGGGTTTTTGCATGGAGTTGATCCCCAGCCCTTTTTCTTTCTTTCTTTCCTTTTTTCTTTCTTTTTTCTTTTCTTTCTTTCTTTTTTAAAATTCTGAGACAGGGTATTGCTAAGTCACTAAATTTCCCAGCCTGGGTTTGAACTTGCAGTCTTTCTGCCTCAGTTTCCCAGAGTGCTGGGATTACAGGCATGTGTGTGTTTGTGCACATGTGTGTGTGTGCAGACTTGCCTCATGGCATTGTCTTAGTCACATTCTTGTTTCTAGGACATGATCCCCAATACTCACAACTTAAGAAAGATCTGTGTTAGCTCATGGTTTTAGAAGGTTTTAGCCCATTCCTGAGTGGCTGGAAATGGTAGAAGGGTTTGGCAGGGGCCTAGTGTTATCATTTGGATCTGGAATATTCCCCCCAAAACAACATGTATTTGGATGTGTGGAATAGCTATGGAGCCGTTTATTGTTAAGAGGTGGGGCCTGATTGGAAGGGGAGAATCACTAGGACATGACCTGGAAGGGGGTATGCTAGTTCTGCCCTTTGTCCCTCCCTTGGCCTTTGTCTGCCCTGCTGTGAACAGCTTCCTCCAGCTAGGCCACCACCATGTGCTTCCACCTTTCCAGCTGCCCAGGCATGGACTGAGACCTTCTGAAACGATGAGCTAAATAAACTTTTCCTTCATTACATTGTGGATGTCAGGCATCCTGTCACAGCAACAGAAATGTACTGAAGACACCTAGCCAGAGAGGAGCTGCTCACGTTATAGTGGGACAGAAAGCTGAACAAAAGCAGGAGCCGGCAAGGGAGTTATTCCTTCTGGGTCAAGCCCCAGTGACCTGCCCCTTCCAACCAGGCCGCCCCCCTTAACAGCCCAGAAATCAATGGGTTAACCCCATGACTGAACCTTCCAAACAGGGGGCTTTAGAGGACACCCAGAACCAAATCATAATATTCTTCCCCTGTCTCCCAGACTCATGTCTGCCTCCTTGTGCAAAATGTGGTGGTCCTTCTCTAACAATTGGCAAGGTCTTAACAATTCCAACTTGCTGTGAGGTTCACGTCTAGTATCTCCTCTGAGACTCCAGGAAAACTCTTTGCTGTGAGCCTCTAAGAAAATCAAAGAAAAGTTAAACACTTCCCACATACAAAGGCACAGGCTACACATTGCCATTCCAAGAGGGAAGACTAGAAGGATAGAAAGAAATTAGATCAAAGCAAGACTGAAGGTCAGCAGAGCAAACATTAAATCCCGTAGCTCTGTGTCCAGTGCCTATGCAAGCTGTGGTGAGGCGTGAGCTTTGAAGGTCTTAGGTGGCCCCACCCCTGTGGTGTTGCCTGGTGAAAATGTGATGGCCTTGTTTCTGGGTGACTCTGCTCACAGCCCCGGTCTTTCCCAGCAGAAGATCCACATTCCTGGTGTCTTCACGTTTCTGGGGTCTCCACGGCACCTGCAGCTGCACCTTCCCAACTTCACACACAGCCCTCGCAGGGGCACACCACCTGGCCTCCAAGGCAGAACCTGACGGTCCCAACTTGAGAAAGGATAGGTTTATTTTAGCTCAGTCTCAGAAGGTCTCAATCCATTATGGGTGTCTGGCAACAGGGGAAGGGGTTGGCACAGGTCTAGATGGAGAGAAGCTGTACAGGGCAGGTCAGGACTGGAAGTAAACGTTATGAAGAAGGGTGGAGCTAGTGAGAGAGGCATCCCTTCCGGGTCAGGCCCCAGGGATCCACCCTTTCCAGGTCAAGTCCTAGGGACCAGCCCTTCCCACCAGGCCCCACCTCTTACTGGCACAGGAAATCAATGAACTTACCCCCACGATTAAATCTCCTTCCATACAGGAGGCCTTAGGGGACATTCAAATCTAAACAGTAATAGGCATGCCTGGTGGGAAAGGTTTTCTCTCCCGTACCACGTAGCACTAGGGATGAACATTTTCACAGGGCAGGTTTATACTCTGCTTTATTGGGCTGGGGATGAGGAAGCACAGAACACCTCTGTGTCATCTTTTTCTTGGTTGACTTCAGCTCAGAATAATCCTTACGCTAAACTGGCCTACTGTATAGCATCATCTTCTGATCCTCTATGACACTGTAGTTACTTTACCCTCAAAACTGTATAGAAACCCATAGTAGAGGAAAACACAAAACTTAGCTCATACTGACAGTGGCACATTTATTTAGGGAACAGAGAGGAATTGGTGAAACTTATTTTTACAACTTGAGTATACAGTATGACATTCCTCAAACTAACAAGGCTGAAATAGTTACAAATACTGTGACTCGCTATTTGGAAGCTGGTAGATCATGTGAGCATGTCTTGTTTCTGAGTGCCCTAAAAAGCTCAGTCTTAGAATACTTGTGAGTGGAAGGACAGTCCCTGACCCCAGGCCTGTGCACAGCCCATCTGGGGACAGTGCCAGGGCTCTTAACCAGTTGCTCTTGCACTGATTTTCAGAGTGGTGCCCAACACACGAAGCACGTGGCTTTGGCTTTGGGTGACCCTAAACCCGGACCGCACCACCTCCCACCACCTCCGTAATTCACTGATGTTAGTGGAGGCTGAGATGGACACCTGTCTTACTTGGGATGTTTCCCTGGAAAAGCCCCATATTTCCTATATTTGAACCTTCCCCCTCCATCTCTTGAGGTACAAGACAAGAAAATAGAATTTGCTTTATTACATACCTAAGCATACTAGCCTGAAACAGAAAGCCAAAAGGTTCGTCAAAGTTGAGAGTTGTCCCTCCTGTCCCATCAAAAATACTCTTGCCTTTTACCTTTGGGAGCTTTATAATTGTTATGATTATCAAACGCAGCGCACCCTAAGTTAATAAAACATAGAGGGAGGACACCAAGAGAAGAAATCATTAAATAACTTGCAGTTAGAATCTGATCACAGCAGAGAGTTTCACTTGCCCTAGCAGGGAGGGGTCGGTGTCTCAGGTAGTGGCGGGGGCCAGGGTCAGGTGGGCCAGTTTGGGCAGACCATCTTTTCTGCCTCCGCGGCTGCTTTTTAATGACTGCAAATCCCCCCGACACCAAATTCATCCATCCATCTTCTGCAAACAGAAGGGTTACAGGCTGTCATCCCAGCACCCTGAGGGGCTGAGGCAGGAGGATTGTGAGTTTGAGCCCAGCCTGGGCAGCTTAGTGAGTCAGTGAGACCCTGTCTCGAAAAAAGAAATTTAAAAAAGCAAACAAAAGGTGCAGCTTAGTGTGAAATCTCTGGGCTCAATCTCCAGTTCTGGGCAGGTGGAGGGAGGAAAGGGCACCCAGGGCATGCTTGGTGCAATTGGAAGATGGTAGGACGCAGCTGTGCCGCCCCCCCCTCCCCTGCTCCAGCTGGGCCGCCGATTCTTTCTTAACTGGTTTGTCCTTCATCTTCTCAGACCCATTATCTGGAAAGAGTAAGGGCAAAATCAAACAAAAGAGCCCTATCCTCTGACCTGTTTCTTGAACTGCTGCTGATGGGTTTTTTACAGAATAGAGAGTCCATCAAACATCAGGTGAGATGAGAGGCAGCATCCCTCAGGGGCCCCCTCTGTCCTCCTGAGGTAACTCAGTGACACGTGATGAAACTTTTTGATCCCTCACGCTGTGTCTGTGACGTGGGCTCCCTGTCACCATCCTTGGCCTGGAAGAGACAAGTCTGGGGGGAGGTGGTCTGTGTCTGATCATCAAGGTGAATCCAAACCTAGCGCACCTTCTTCCTCCAAGTCCGGCCCAGAGGGGAGCAGCCAGTTGAGGGGAGGCAGGAGCGGCCTGAGTCGGGATCCCAAAGTTCCATCTTCTGTAGGCCCAAGTGTCCTTCTTGAAAATGGCTCCAGGAAACATGCCCACAGCCGATACGAGGTGGACCGAGAGGCTGAGGCACTTGCGCACGTTTTCTGGGAAGTGTCCACACTACTGAGTCTTGTGGGCCAGGGTCTTAGTTACTTATTGCTGGGACAGAACACCTAATGTCCACAACTTCCGGGAGGAAAGATTTATTTTAGTGCAGTTTCAGAAGGTCCCACACAGTCCATTCACGGCAGCCAGCAACAGTGGAAGCCATGGCAGGGGTTTAGTTGAGAAAAGCTCCTCACGGCACGGCAGTGTGAAAGCCACGGGAGGGGGCAGTGAGATGGTGTTGGAGACCCCGGGCGGCGCGGTCCTCCTGGAAGAAGCTGTCTCAGTGCACTTTCTCCTTCTTTATCTCAAGCTGCCAGCCGAGTGCCCCTCCCTCAATTTCTGGCCCACAAGTTAACGACACACCTGGGCGCCCGATCTCAATATGTTGACGCAACCCGTCCAGGTCAAGCCCTGGGCATCAGCCCCTCCAGCACAGGGCTCCGCAGGTGGCCCACTACATCCAGATGATCCAACCACAGCCGCTGGGATCCTTCAGCTTCCAGCATTTGACAGCTCTGATGTCCCACTGCTCACGCACCTGGGTCTCCACCTCCTGTCCAGGGGAGCCAGCTGGCCTCACCTGGCCCCCATGACAGTCTTGAGGGCAGACCTCTCTTCCTTGTTTGTACGGGAGGTAGGATCCAGAACCTTTGCACTGAGCTACAGCCCCAGCCCTTTCCCATTTTTATTCTGGGACAGAGTCTCACCAAGTCGCCCAGGAAGGGCTTGAACTTGCAGCCTTCCTGCCTCAGCCTCCCAGACTGCCGAGATCACAAGCTGGTGCCTCCACAGCACGCGCGCAGCAAACCTGGTTTCTAAGCAAAGCCCCTCCATCCGGAAAAACCGCACCCTAGCCACACCCTCCGCAGTCACCTGTGACCCAGCAAAGTCCCCAGGAGGGGAGGTGCAACGCTGGGGGCGGCATCCAGTCAGCCGCGCCGCGTCCTCCTGCCTTTTGGCCACAGATCCTCTCTTTATATTCATCCTTGATATACGTTCAGCATAAGTATTTTACATTAAAATACTAGCACTAAAGTGTTTATCTAGATGACTCAGTGAGGGGCCCCTCCCTAAACTCCCCACCCACTCGTTGGACCCCAGTTCCCCCTGATTCTGCCTTGGAGAGGTGAGGGTGCAAGGGGGCCGGGCTTGTGGAAATCAGCCACACTGAGGGAGAGGACAGGCCAGCGGCCCGCACGGCCAGACCCCTGATTCGCCGCCATCCGCCACCGCCACCGCTCAGTCTGGCATCGGGGAAGGCTCGAGTCCAGGAGTAAAAATAAGCACGAGCTATAAATAAGCCTGCGAGATCCTTCAGGGCACACGCGCGACGAGAAGGTGTCACCGCACAAGCGCTCACTTGGAACCGCCCGAACGCGGAAAAATAACTTTCAAAAACGCGGGGAGACGCCTGGCTCACGCGGGATGAATGGACCTCGAGCCAGAGCCTGAGCCAGAGCCACTTCCTGGGGCGGGGCCTTGGGGTGGAGTGTGGCGCGGCGCGGGGGCGCGGGTGCGGGCCAGACCGAGTGACGCGTGGGCGGGGCGAGGGCGCGGGCAGGGCTGGGTGTGAGTGCAGGACGGGCTGGGACGCTGTGGGTGTGGCTTGGGAGTGGGCGTCGGAGGAGGGCACGGTGCGGTGCGGCGGGCGGAGTCTGGGGGTGGGTTGGGAGTGAACGTGAGCCGGCCCGTGTTGCCCGTGGGCGGGGTGCCGTGGGCGGGTCGGAGGCCCCCTGCCGCGCCTCGCTGACCGCCGCTGCCTGCACCTTAAAAAGGCAATCGCTTCCTGTGGCCGATGTCCCGCCGGCTGGGTGACCAGCCCAGCGGAAGGCCCTCCTTATCCCGAGTGCGTTACCGTGTCCACTGCTAATCCCTCCATCGGGAGTGTGTCCTCCGCGTCCCCCCACGGCGGACTTCTGGCCTGCTGGGCCTCCCGGTCCACCCGCCTCGCTCCTGCCTTCTCCGGGGGGCACGTTCTCGTCCCCAAGCCTGACCCTGGCCCGCCCCTCGCATTCTGAGCCTCCCTCCCGTGGCCCCCAGCCTCAAGGCTGGGTCCACCTGCCCACCTGCCCCTTCGCCCCACATCTGCGCCACACTTCTCAAAGCATTCATTTTAAAACAAGGGAGTTTCACTTTTGTATCAATTCAAATGCAGAGACGTCCGGAGGATCTTACCCAGTAGGCCCTAGCCCTGCCCTTCGCCGGGACTCTTGTAAGGCGCGTTTTGCCCCACTTCCGTCATCGTCCCAAATAAACAGATGCGCGGGCATCTGCGGTTTCTCACGTAGGGATTCAGCCAACTGCGATCCAGAGTATTTAGAGAAAATGTCGTGTCCGTTTGAAACATGTACAGACTGGGGGGTGGGAGCATTATTCCCTAATCAGTACCTCACGTAGAAGCATTTGCCAGGTGTTGTAGACAACGCAGAAATGTGCAGTAGACAGGCAGGCCGGGCACAGCTGTACCGGCCTGGATCCAGAACTGCTGGACAGGCATTTGACACTTGCGCATTTGAGCCCAGTGTGGACTGCACCGAGAGAGAGAGAGAGAGAGAGAGAGAGAGAGAGAGAGAGAGAGAGAGAGAGTGTGTGTGAGTGAGTGTGAGTGAGTGAGTCACTTTACATAAGGGACATGAGTGTGCCTGCTGGTGGTGTGGCCAAGAAACCCGGTCCCCTCCAACTGGTGACAATGCACATCACTCGCAGATGTGATGTTTCCTTATCAATAAATTCCCAGTTGTGTTTTCACTAAAGGCAGAGTCAGTACCTAGCCGTGGAGCTGCCCTACCCAGTGGCCTCCATGGGTTCCTCCTGGCCTTGGTGCCCTGTCCTGTCCCTGTCCTTAGTTGCCCCGTCCCTTGGAGTCGGGGCCTTCAACTCTTTTGCTTTCAGCCTCATTCTGGAGGAGGCCATGGACTCCCGGGGGTTAGCTGCCACAGCTCCATAATCTGGCTTGCCTGCTAACCTTCTGAGTTCAGACATGAGACGTGTGAGCATTTTCTCTGTAGGGCTCATACCTTTTCATTGAATATTTAAAAGAATTTCTGTCATCTCTCCTAAAAGAAAAGAAGCACCAGGCCATAGGGTTAGAGTTAAGGTTCCTGGTGGGACCAAACCCGCTTGCTCCCTGCCCACCCAGCCTTCCCAATTCCAGTCCATGGGGCTAGTGCAGTGTCTTCCAGGACATGAGGATGACCCAAGGCACCCTGGGTAAACATTCAGATTCCTCATCTCTGCCCCTGGGGGTTCTGGTCCAAAAGATCCAAGTGATGGTATTGGGTTGGGGTGGAGGAACCCCAGGAATCCACATGTGGCATGCACCCCCACACTGGAATCAGCAGTGGCTTCCAGGCCTGCAGGCTTGTGTGGACAGCGGGGTCCCTTGGCTAGGTCCCAGCCCTCCTTTGAGATGATCCCACTTAGGCCGTTCCCTCTAGATAGTTCTTCTGTTAAAGGCTCCACTAGCTGGGCTCAGTGAGCAGGTTTATATCCCAGCCCTCTGGGAGGCTGAGACGGGAGGATAACAAGTTCAAGCCCAGCCTGATCAACTTAGTGACTCACTGAAACCCTGACTCAAAACTGAATGTGAGCAGTGAGCAGAGGATGTGGTTTAGTGTGACATCCCGGGGCTCGATCCCCACAGAAAGAATAACGTAGTGGCTTAGTTACTCTCTCCTGGCTGGGACAGAATATCTGACATCCATAACATAACAGAGGAAAGGTTATTTAGCTCATAGTATCAGAGTCTGTTTGCAGGCAGCCAACAATGGTGGGCACACATGGTAGAGTTGAGGCTGGGGAGCCGTCACGAATGGCACACAGGAAGCCAAGCCATGGAGGAGGACGGAACCAGTGTCTGTCCTTCCAGGTCCCGCCCCAGTGTCCTGCCCGCTCTGGGTCCGACCTCAGTGTCCTGCCCCTTCTGAGTTAAGCCCCAGCGATCGGCCCTTCCAGCTCACATGCCTATAATTACTCCAAACCCCTAATCCAATAGACACTTGTAATCTACCCTCCTGACCAGCCCGTCTCATAATAATCCACGGTTCCATTGGCATTGCACAGCATCCCAGTACAGGAGGCTTTCGAGGGGTGCTCCAGACCCAAAACATAACATCCCACCCCAGCCCCAGAGACTCGTGTCCACCTCCTCATGCAAAATGCACTTAGTCTTTCTCTAAGAACTGTCAAAGTATTAACAGTTCAGAGCTGCTAAAACGTCCAAGCCCGCTGTCCCCTCTGAGACTCAAGACAAGCTCTGAACTGTGAGCTCCTGTGAAAATCAAAGTTAAACAGTTCCAACTTACAATGGTACAGGGTGAACATTCCCATTCCAAGAGAGAAGAGTAGGAGCATAGAAAGTAGTCAGACCAAAAGGAATTCTAACCCAGCAGGGTAAGGGGTAAATCTGTCCAGCACTTGGGGTAAACTGTTGTGAGAGGTGAGCGCCAGAGGCCTTGGGTGACCCAGCCCCTGGGTCACTGCCTCCTGGCAACTGTCTTGGCTTCGCTTTTGGGCTGTCGTACTCAAAGCTTGTGGCCTTCCTCAGCCAGTGATCCACGCTTCTGGCATCTCCAGGTGTCTGGGGTCCCCACTGTGCCCCAGGCTTCTCCCGCACCACTTCCCGCTTTGCCCCCCCAGGGCCAGTGCCTGGCCTCCAGGCCTTCCTCTGAAGTCTGGGCGGAGCCTCCAGGACCCCATGACCCTTGCCTTCTAAGGGTCAGTGAGGCCAGTACCACGTGGACCATGCCAGGGTCTGCCACGGCCTGAGCAGTCGTGTGACCCCCTTGGGCCATGGTTGCAGCAGCGTCTGTGTGCCCGGATTGCTGGACTCCAGGCAGCTGGACTCTGCCTGGTACCCTGCCTTGGAGAACTCTGCTCACAGCCGAGTCTTTCCTTTTCACCCTTGAACTGGTAAAGGCCGAGGTCTTGCTGACTTTGAGATGTCCTCAAGGCATCTTTTTTATGGTCCTGATTCCTTTGAATGCTAATCTCTTTAACAACCATGTGCTCTTCTGACATGTTCTCTTGTTTCTCAGTGTAGAGCTGGCTAAAAGCCAGTATCCAGGTGACAATGTAAACACTGGCCTGAGACTTCCTCCACTAGATTAAGTAGTCTGCTGCCCTAATCACAGCTTCAGGCAGAGTCTCCCCACCGGGCAAAAGGCTGACACACTTTGTGCAGAGTGCAGCACACCTGGTTTCTAGAGCAGTTGCCAGCATAGTTCTCCATCTGAAGCTTCTTGAGCCTGCCCTTCCCAGGCCTCAGGTCTGCAGCATTCTGGCCTTCGGAGCTCTGCCCGGAAGCTCCATCCAGCTTGGCTCACAGCACTCCAAGGCTTCTCTACCCGGCATCCTCAAACCTCTCTAAATTCCTCTACAGACCAGTTCCAAAGGCTTCCAAACCAGTGTCAGATGAAGTTACAGCTCTGGTATCTTAGTTACTTTCTCATTGCTGGGACAGAATACCCAACATCCACAACTTCAGGGAGGGAAGACTTGTTTGTTTTTGTTTTATTTTTGAGACAGGGTCTCGCTCTGCGGCCCAGGCTGGTCCTGAACTCACTGTGGAGTACAGGCTGGCCTTGGACTCAGGACAATCCAACTGTCTCAGCCTCCCAAGTGCTGGGATTACAGATGTGTACTGCCACGCCTGGTTTATGTGGTGCTGGGGAATCGAACTTGTATTCAGCGCTTTAGCCGCTGGCTGAGCCGTTCCTCCCGCCTTCTCCACCCCCATTTTTATTTTCCATGTGTGAGACAGGCGCGTACTATCTGGTTTCACCGCCCAGGCTGGGCTGGAGCTGGAACCCTCCTGTCTTGGCTGCCCGGAGTGCTGGGGTTCACAGCCTGTGCGGCCACGCAAGGTTTTCGTTCGTTTTTGTTTAGCGTCTGCTTCTTTCCTTTTTGTTCAGCGCGATTTTATCTAGAAGCCAGTGTGGCGTCCAGGGGAGGGAGGAGGGAGATGGCAGACATTAGAGAGAAAAGGGGATGGGGCGGGTGGCGTGGCCAGCTTATCCCCGCCCCAAGTCACCCAGCGGCTCCCGAGGGACATGGACTACGTGTGAAGGTGAGTCATTGGATTAAGTGCATCGTCTCTGCCAGGACGGCGTCCACCACGGCCTCTGGTCAGTGGATCCGGAGCGTCCTTACGGCTTGCCGCATGCTGGCGCGGGAAGCGGTGCGTTTCCGCCAGCCGGTCCCCTCGGGTTGGCGGTGGCACCGGGGCGCTCTCGTAGCAGGTCCGCCTTGGCCTCCACAACAACGCTGCAGGCCGGCAGCGCCACCCTGACCTCGAGGCAGGATCTTGCTAAGTCACTGAGGTTCCCGGCTGGGCCTAGACTGGTGATCCTCCTGCCTCAGCCTCCCAGAGCTGAGGTGATCGGTGATTTTTTGTTGTTGCTTTTTAATGACAGAACTGCTGATGTTGATGATGGTGGCTCTGGCCCGGGCAAGTCCGCAGGAGTCGGCTGGGCTGCCCCGTCCCTGTCCCTCCGGCCATCTGTGTCGCATCACGAGGGCACGTGGTGCCGGTGCCACCATTCAGCCGCACCGCTCCCAGGTCATTGCAACCCCTCGAGCCCTGCCCCTTGGCCCACTGGCGCCTGGCCGCTTGCTCTGGGCCGTGTGCAAACCTCTCCCCTCGTGCCCCCACCAGCAGCTCCCCCTCGGCCCCCCGTGGTCGGTTGGTTGGCTCCCTGGTGGTCTGCGGTCCCCTCTGGGGTGTGGTCAGGGCGAGCAGAGTTCTGGCCCAGCTGCCTGGCCCGCGTGATTCTGAGCCCCAGTCCCTTCATCTGTGGGAAGGGCAGTGGCGGCTGCCACTTAGGGCTGCCTGCGGCTGTGGTGGCAGCTGGGCCGAGCCCTGTGGCCTTTGCCACTGCTTCGTGCCTGGCCGGAAGTGCTGGCCGTCACACTCATGTCCAACCCACTTGCAGACACAGCCTGGACACGACCCCACCTATGTCCAGGCCACACTCAGTGCCACCAGGTGCCCTTTTCCACAGGAGCCTAGGGAGTGGGACTGTGCCGAGCTGGAGCTGCCCTCGCCCGGCCGCGGCCTGAGCTCTGGCTTCAGGTCTGCTGCCAGCCTGGCCTCTTGTGCCTGGTACTTTGACCCGCCGTCCCTCCGGCTGTCCCCAGCTCTGTTCCAACTCCACCTGTGTTTCCTGTGCTCCGGGCCCTGCCTGAAGGGACCCCTGCACGCTGAAGGGATCCCCTGCACCCTGAAGCCCCCCTTCTCTCTCTCGTTGCTCTCGCCTGGGGATCGAGCTCAGGGTCACAGCACTGAGCGCCATCTCCAACACACTGAGCATGCTAAGTTGCCAGGCAGAGCTAGGACTTGGGATCCTCCTAACTCAGCCTCCCACAGTGCTAGAATGACAAGCCTGCCGTCGAGCACCCGGGACACCCGGCTCCGTGAGGGTCTGTCCCCACAGTGACAGTGGGGCCTCCTTCCTGTCCCCTCGGCATTGTCCCCCCATGCCCGCCCTGCTCCCCTCGCAGGCCCTCAGTGCTTGTGTGCTGGCGTCCTGTTAATAAATAACACTTTTCTGGGACTCAGATGCACAACAGTTTACCACAGGCCAAAGGTTTTAGAGGCACCAGTCACCCTTCTGTGACTTTTTCTCTCTATGTTGGGGTCCACCCCAGGACCTACACTTAGCTTTGTCTCTAGCCGATTTTTATTTTCGATTTTGAGAAAGTATCACTACGTTGTTGTGTTTCCCCGGGGTGGGCTTGGGCTTGTGATCCTCCTGCCTCAGCCTCCCAGCAGGCTGCCATAGGCCTGTGCCACTGGGCACGCTTCCACTCCTCTCCTAATGGCGTGTTGAGTTTCAAGTGAGCTTGCTGAGTCCTGTTCCCAGTCTCCCCAGCATGACCAGGATGGAAGTGGGGGTGGACTCACCGCTGTGAACTCAGGAATGTCACATTCCCAGAAGACACAGTGACCGTGAAGAGACAAGTGACTCAGAGTCCCCCGCCGTCCCGGTGGCTGAGTGGGGTTGTCGGGTGATGTCCCCCACGCCCACGCGGGCGAGGTCTGCGCGGTGCCTTCCCACGTGTCTGAGGAAGGGACATTTGCAGGAGGGGATGACGATACCGTCAGCCAGATCCAGCTCAGTTCCACTCAGGATTCTCCAGCCATGGCCTTTGTGTGTGTGTGTGGTACTGGGGACCGAGCCCAGGGCCATCACCCTGTCCCGAGTCTATTTATTTTGATTTTGAGACAGCATCTTCCTCTGTTGCCTAGGCTGGGCTCAGACTTGGGATCCTCCTGCCTCAGGCTCCTGGAGCACTGAGATGTGGCCTGTGCCAGGGGCCCGGCTTCCGCAGCGGTCCTGGGGTTGGGGGAGAGGGAGGCCCAGAGGGGAGCGGTCTGGTGTGGGGGTGAAAACAGTG